>SZWC01005197.1:67206-84626 GCA_023375785.1 Penium margaritaceum
AGAAAGAGAGAGAGAGAGAGAGAGAGAGAGAGAGAGGGAGGGAGAGAGAGAGAGAGGGAGAGAGAGAGAGAGAGAGAGGGAGAGAGTAGGGAGATGGAGGGTGGGAGAGTGGAGAGAGAGCAGGGAAGAGAGAGAGAGAGGGATGAGAGGGGAAGTATGTTGAATATGTTTGCCCCTTGTTCAGTCTTGTACGACGGGTCAGGAATGCTCTGTCCCTTGTGGAGGTATGACCCCTGGATTTGTTGTAGGGTGACTCAACTATGCTCTGTCTCGTGTGAGATATGACCTGTGAGTACACCATGTAGGTGAGTGGTTAACTTGGCCATTTTTTTTATTTGGCCAAGTAAACGTTCATGAGTTTGATCCTGGCTCCATGCACATCTTGGTTCTTTTGGAAGCTTCCGAGAAAGAAATTCCGTTGCTTCGGGGAAGCAACACGGCTGATCAGTAGCCTTGGCACAAGGATGCTTATGTGTCAAGCCCACAGCGCAAGTATCTTGGTGATGTGGCATGGTCAAGCCACTTCTCAGGAATTTGCTTATGAGTTCTAGGACTGGACAGACAGCTACAAAAGGACTTGTCTTGCATGCTGATCAATTAACCCTTGCTTGATGGTCTCTTGCATATTGACGACTTGAGCTCTTCTTCAGATGTAATGCTAAGGCATTAGTACTCTTGAAGGTGAAGTGTATGCCTGATTAAGTTTAGGGTGCACGACACATACCTGCAAAGGAAGAGGCTGTAAAAACCTTTGTGATCTTTTTTGGTTTCGCGACTTCTCTACTGGAGGTGGTTAGCTCAGTAGCTAACGCAGGGTTATGGGCCCACTCCTCTAGTTAGAGAAGTTTCACTCACGCAACCGCCAAATTCACAAGCAGTGAGAGCGCCTTCGCTCTCACCCATCCTCTCTGTTTGCAGGTCAATCATCAGCCGGAGGGGAATGCAACACATGTGCACTATTCTGCCTTGGGAGCTGACATCAGCCTACATCAGCCTGCATCAGCCTACATATGCTTGCATTGGCCAACATGAACAGGGCCAGCAGTTGTCTCTTCTCACCAAGAGCCTACAACGGCCTCAAACACAGGTGCATCGGCATCGACAACAAGTGTAGCAGCTGTAGCAGTTGTTGGTGTAGGGATGGCAGGGACAGGGGAACCAGGGAATCATTCTCCCATCCTCAAGTTTGATGGAGAGGGGTTTGCGCTCTGGAAATGGCAGTTTGAGATCATCATGGATGATAGAGACTTGCTAGGATATTTCAACGGAAGTATCCAAGCACCAAAGGAGGAGGGTGCTGACCTTGTGGCATGGGTCAAGCTCAACAAGAAGGCTCTTGCCGTTCTTGTGTCCTCCATACAACCCTCAGTCCTCTCACACATCAGCGGTTGTACAGTGGCAGCCGCGGCATACNCGCTCTGGAAGTGGCAGTTTGAGATCATCATGGATGATAGAGACTTGCTAGGATATTTCAACGGAAGTATCCAAGCACCAAAGGAGGAGGGTGCTGACCTTGTGGCATGGGTCAAGCTCAACAAGAAGGCTCTTGCCGTTCTTGTGTCCTCCATACAACCCTCAGTCCTCTCACACATCAGCGGTTGTACAGTGGCAGCTGTGGCATACGCCAAACTGGGCAAGGTGTTTCAATCCTCCTTAGTTGCCAACCGTCTCTTCATTCGACACAACCTCATCAATATGAGGCTTGGTGAAGGGGAGGATGTCTTTGCCTTTATGCAGAAGTTTGAGACGGTCTTGCAACAAGCCAACGGCAAGGGGTGGGACCTGAAATCCAATATGCAGGCCATGATTTTTCTGATGACGCTGCCGAAGAGCTGGGGTCCCATATTCACAGTGATTGGAGGGTGGACCGAAGAGCAAGTATCCTACACCACCGTCTCGGAGTATGTGCGGAATGAAGCCATGTGTCGCAGCAGTAGTGAAGCAAACATGGCTGCCTTTGCCTCACAAAGCAGCGGTGCCTTTCGCAATACCTCCTCCTCTGGATACAAGGGAAACAACGGCACTGGTGGAAGGGGTCCAAAGCGTCAAGGGAACTGCCATAACTATGGTAAGGCTGGACATTGGGCTCGGGAGTGCCGGGCACCCAAGAAGGAGGGAGGAGACGAGGATGAATGGCGAGGGGGACATGGTGGGAAGGATCCCACAAACTTGATGGCCGAGTGTGCCTCCAACAAAGGCAGGGTGATACTCAGGCCAGGAGCATACGGCCTTGACTCGGGCACAAACAAGCACACCACTTATGAGAAGAGAGACTTCATCTCTCTTGCTCCATGCAACAAAAACTTCAGAGTCGCCAATGGCAAGGTTGAGGCAGCTGAGGGGATTGGTGACAAGCTGGTCAACGGTGCGGACTCCGACCTCAAGCTAGAGGGGGTAGTCTACTTGCCCTCCTTCACAGCCAACCTGCCCTCTGTCTCTAAGGTAACTGACCATGGCATGATAGTTGTTTTTACAGAGAAGGAAGCAGTGATAGTCCCAACCAAGGACATCAATATTTCCTACCCTACCAAGAAGGTTGTTGTACAGGTCCCTTGCGTTGATGGACTCTACGTCTTGCAGACCAAGATGATAACATCAACGGCTGAATCTTTGGCCGGGAGTGATGATGAGGAGAACAGTGATGCAGACTCTGATGACAAGGAACATGTTGGAGCATCGGAAGCAGTGGCACCGGGAGATTTGGCAACAAAACCAAAAGCAAATGCAGCCACCGAGGCTGTTCATTCTAGCCAGTGCACATCGTCAGAGAACCTGTGGCACAGGCGCTTTGGGCATGTGGGTCATTGCACATTGGTACTCATGGATAAGCAAGAGCTAGTGCGTGGGATGGAGCTAGGTGATGAGGCGGAGGGAGCTGGGATCTTGTGTGATCCATGCCTTCAAGGCAAGGCCAAGAAGAAACCTTTCAAGCGTAATGGTACGCGCGCTCTCGCACCCCTTGACCTCATCTACTCTGATGTGTGTGGTCCCTTTCGCATACCGTCCAATGGAGGCAGCAGATATTTCCTCACCTGCATCGACGACAACAACCGCAAGGTCTGGATATACTTTCTCAAAAGGAAAAGTGAGGTGAAGGAGAATCTACAAGCCTTTGTGGCTATGGTCGAGCGACAGAGTGGAAGGAAGGTGAAGGCATTCAGGACGGACAATGGGGGGGAGTACGAAGCCTGCAGGGAGTGGCTCAAGGCACAGGGCATTGAACACCAGAAAACTACTCCCTACTCACCTCAAAGCAACGGCGTAGCAGAGAGGATGAATCAGACCCTCCTTGGCATGACAAGGTGCATGCGCTTTGACGCCAAGCTGCCTCCTAGGTTCTGGGCTGAAGCAGCACGCACGGCTACAAATCTTGTGAACCTCACACCTGCAGCAGCTCTGCGAAGGAGAGGCAAGAAGAAGCAGACACAGCAGCTGAAGACCCCTCAAGAAGCATGGTCGGGCAGGAAGCCGGATGCCTCCCATCTCAAGGTGTTCGGTTGCACCGGCTTTGCCAAGGTCCAGGCGGGTGAGGGTCCTGGAAAGCTCAATGCAAGAGCACGAAAGTGTATTTTCATCGGCTATGACACCGTCCACAGAGCTTATAGAATGTGGGACCTAGGAGTTAAGAAGGTCATCCGCAGCAAAGCCGTGGATTTCCACAAACGTTCAGTGAGTAAGGGAGAGCTTCTTGAACTTGAGAACACTCCAAAATAGGGAGAGTGGCTCACTCTTCTTGAGGAGGGAGACGAAGCACCAGCACAATGGCATGGGCTGGGTACTACAACAGGGAGAGAAGTTGATGAAGATGACTCGGAGGAATCAGCCTCCGAGTCCGACGTATCTGATCCTCCAAACCATGAGGAGGATACCTCTCCCCCCATCGACGACAAAACAAACCTCCAGCCTCTACATCAATAGCAACAGCCAGCAGGTCCAAGGAGCAGTTCACGTCTGAAAGTTCCTCGGCAGCATTATGATGCAAATAGGGGTGAATGGATAGGCTTCAACAATTTGTTCCTGGTTCAAGAGGAGCCAACGTCTGTCGCAGAGGCACTCGCACGGCCTGACAAAGCTGAGTGGGATGAAGTAATTCGTAGTGAACTCAGCTCCATCGAGGAGAATGGAACATGGGTACTGGTGGACAGACCTGCCGGCGCTCATGTTGTGGAATCCAAGTAGGTACTGGAAGTAAAAAAGGAAACAGGACGGTAAGATAGACAAGTACAAGGCACGGGTGGTAGCAAAGGGGTTCTCTGAAAGGCCTGGCGTAGAGTACGATGAGACCTTTGCTCCCATTGTGACGTTTGCCTCCATCCGGTCAATGCTCGCCATTGCTGCTACCAAGAACATGGAGGTCCACCAGATGGATGTCAAGACAGCCTTCCTTTACGGCAAACTTGACAAAGAGGTGCTGATGGAGGTTTTAGAGGGGATTGATGCGCCCGAGGGCAAGGTGTGCATGTTGGTGAAGGCGCTCTATGGGCTAAAACAAGCGCCAAGACTTTGGTACCAAGAGATGGATGCATTCATGGCCAAGGAGTCCTTCATGCACTACGACAACGACCCTAGCATGTACGTGCATGAGAGCGACAAAGGGACTATGTTGGTCGCCTTGTATGTCGATGACCTGATTTTGTGCTCTTCTTCAACGCAGCCACTAGAGGATCTCAAGGGGCAGCTGAGTAGCAGGTTCAAGATGAAGGACATGGGTCCTCTTGACTTCTACCTTGGCATTGCCATCAAGCGTGACAGAGTCGCAGGTACCATCAGCCTGAACCAGACAAAGTACATTGACTCCATCCTCAAACGATACGACATGGCAGATTGCAAGCCTGCCAGCACACCCATGAACTCAGAGTGCAAGCTCTCCACCTCCATGTCCCCATCCAACAAAGCAGAGAAAACTGACATGTTTGGCATCCCATATCAGTATGCAATGGGCAGTCTGATGTATGCCATGGTCGCCACCCGGCCAGATATAGCCCATGTTGTTGGGCAGGTGAGCCTGTTTGTGGCCAATCCTAGTCCACTGCACTGGCAGGCTGTGAAGCGCATCATGCGCTACCTTAAGGGGACGCGACACGTGGGACTCCAGTTTGGAGGCATCGCTGGATCCGCGTCACTCTGTCTCATGTGCTACACCGACGCTGACTCGGGAGGCAATATCGACGATAGAAAATCCACCTCCAGCTTTGTGTGTATGCTAAATGGAGGTGCTGTCAGTTGGGTGAGTCGCAAGCAAGAGTGTGTCTCTCTAGCAACAGCTAAAGCTGAGGACATTGCATTGGCTGAGGTGTGTAAAGAGGTGCAGTGGCTTCGCAACTTGCTCTCTAAGATGAAGGCACCACAGGCAACGGCAACAATCATCAAGATTGACAACATGAGCGCGACTGACATGTCCAAGAACCCAGTTCTGTCCAGGCGCACAAAGCACATCGAGATCCGCTACCACTATGCTCGGGACTTGGTGTACAAGCAGACAGTGGAGCTGGAGTATGTCGGCACCAAGCTGAACCGGGCTGACATGCTTACAAAGCTATTAGACAAGGATCTCCACCAGGCGGGTAGGCAAGGTATTGGCATGGTCAATACAAGTCATGAAGAATGATGATGGAAAATGACGCAAGGTGCAAGGGGGACATTTGTTGAATATGTTTGCCCCTTGTTCAGTCTTGTACGACGGATCAGGAATGCTCTGCCCCTTGTGGAGGTATGACCCCTGGATTTGTTGTAGGGTGACTCAACTATGCTCTTTCTCATGTGAGATATGACCTGTGAGTACACCATGTAGGTGAGTGGTTAACTTGGTCATTTTGTTGATTTGGCCAAGTAAAAGGTCATGAGTTTGATCCTGGCTCCATGCACATCTTGGTTGTTTTGGAAGCTTCCGAGAAAGAAAGTCCGTTGCTTCTGGGAAGCAACACGGCTGATTAGTCACCTTGGCACAAGGATGCTTATGTGTCAATCCCACAGCGCAAGTCTCTTGGTGATGTGGCAGGGTCAAGCCACTCCTCAGGAATGTGCTTTTGAGTTCTAGGACTGGACAGACAGCTATTAAAGGACTTGTCTTGCATGCTGATCAATTAACCCTTGCTTGATGGTCTCTTGCGTATTGACGACTTGAGCTCTTCTTGAGATGTAATGCTAAGGCGTTAGTACTCTTGAAGGTGAAGTGTATGCCTGATTAACTTTGGGGTGCACAACACACACCTGCAACGGAAGAAGGTATAAAAACCTTTGTGAGCTTTTTTGGTTTCGCGGCTTCTCTGCTGGAGGTGGTTACCTCAGTAGCTAACAGAAGTAGAGAGAGAAGAGAGAGGAGAGGGAAGTGAGGGGGAGGCAGAGAGCAGAGAGAGCAGAGGAAACGGGAGCTGGGGCAAGGAGAGGGGGAGAGAGGGGGAGAGAGATGGTCAGGACAGAGAGGAAGAGAGGGAGAGAGGGAGCATAGAGGGAAAGAGGCAGAGTAGAGAGAGGGCGATGAGAGGGAGAGAGAGAAATCAGAGACAAGGAGATTGGGAGAGGGGAGAGAGAGGAGATAGTGGGAGAGAGAGGGAGATAGAAGAGAGAGGGAGAAGGGTGGAGAGAGACAGAGGGAGAGAGCACAGTGAGGGAGAGAGGGAGAGTGAGGAGAGAGAGGAGAGAAAGAGAAGAGGGGAATGGGAGAGAGGGACAGGGTCGAGAGAGAGAGAGAGAGAGAGAGAGAGAGTAGAGGGAGATCAAGGAAGAGAGACAGAGAGAGAGAGAGGGAGATTGTACAGAGAAGGAGGGAGGGAGAGTGAAGAGAGAAGGAAGAGAGAGAGAGGAGGAAGAGAGTGTTAGAGCAGAGAGAGAAAGACAACAGGGAGAGAGCAGAGGGAGGGAGAAAGAGAGAGGAGGAATCTAGAGAGGAGAGAGAGAGAGAGAGAGAGAGAGAGAGAGAGAGAGAGAGAGAGAATTTGTGAGAGGGATGGAGCAAAGAGAGACAGAGAGCAAGAAGAGAGGAAAAGGGAGAGAGAGGGAGAGAGCAGAGGGTTGGAGAAAGGGGGAGGGAGAGAGAGAGAGGTGAGAGAAAGAGACAGGAGAGAGAGAGAGGGAGGGAGGGGGTTCACAGAGGGAGGAAGAGAGTGAGAGTGGGGAGAGTGGGAGAAAGAGAGGATGGAGGGGGAAAGACAATGGTAGAGAGCAGAGGGAGGGTGAGAGGGAGATTGGAAAGAAAGAGGAGAGAAAGAGAGAGGGGAGAGAGAGGGAGAGAGAGAAAGGAGGGATAGAGGAACAGATCAGAGAGAGACAGGGTAGGGAGGGATAGACATGGAGAGACAGAGGGAGAGAGCAGAGGGAGGGAGAGAGGGAGAGGGGAGAGAGATGAGAGGGAGAGAGAGAGAGAGAGAGAGAGAGAGAGAGAGTGGGAGAGAAAGAGAGCGGAGAGAGGGATAGTGGGAGAGGGGAGAGGGAGGGGGGAGAACAAGGAGAGAGGGAAAGAGAAAGAGGGACTTAAGGGGGCAGCAGAGAGAGAAGAAAGAGAGGAGAGAGAAGAGAGGGAGGGTAGAGAGCAAAGGGAGCAGAGAAAGCAGGGAGCGAGGGCAAGGAGAGGGGGAGAAAGAGACAGAGAGAGACGGGACAGAGAGGGAGTGAGGGAGAGAGAGAGGGGGAGAGGGAGAGAGCACAGGGAGGGAGAGAGGAAGAGTGGAGAGAGAGACGAGAGAAAGATAGTGAGGGAGAGAGAGACGGAGAGAGAGAGAGAGAGAGAGAGAGAGAGAGATAGAGAGCAGGGAGAGAGAGACAGGGAGAGACAGAGGGAGAGAGATGAGGGATGGAGGAAGGGAAAGGGGAGAGAGAGAGAGAGAGGAGAGAGAGAGAGAGAGAGAGAGAGAGAGAGAGAGAGAGAGAGAGAGAGAAGAGAGGGAGAGGGGGGGAGAGAGACAGAGGGAGCGAGCAGAGGGAGGGAGAGAGGGAGAGTGGAGAGAAAGAGAGGAGAGAAAGAGAAGAGGGGAATGAGGGAGAGGGACAGGGTCGAGAGGGAGAGAGAGCAGAGAGAGATACAGGAAGAAAGACACAGAGAGAGAGAGGGAGATAGCACAGAGAAGGAGGGAGGGAGAGGGGAGAGAGAGGAGAGAGAGAAAGAGAGAGAGAGAGAGATAGTGAGAGAGACAGAGCAGAGAGAGGGAGGGTGGGAGAGGGGAGAGGGAGCGGTTGAGAACAGAGAGAGAGGGAAAGAGAGAGAGGGGGGTGAGACCCAGCGGGGTGGGGGGGTGTTCAAAAATTGCCCCTCCGCATGCCCAAGTGCGGCACCGGGAGGCGCCAACAAGCCGCCAGAAAGTGATAATGCCGCTCCGGCGGATCTGGCGACTCGAATTTTGCTCAGATCCTCAAATGGAGGATTGCCCCTAAAAGTTGACAATTTGCTCAATCCGGTGGAAGTTGTTTCGCCAAAATCGGACAAGTATCGAGGGAGATATGGCTTTCCAAAGTTGGGGTATGCGCAGCGGCTCTGGGAGCCGGCTGCGACTCGAAATCCGGTCGATAATCGACCGGACCGAGTAACAAAAACACCATGTGGAGAAAATGCTCCGATAGGCCTGCCGAGGCGTCCGGTGGATGATCCACCTGATCCGGCGGATCATCCACTGGATCCAGTAGTGCAGGTTGTCACTGAGGGACTTCGCCAAAATCCTGGCTCAACGTCCGTAACTCAGTATTACGTTTTGTTACTCGGGGTCAAAATTCTGACTGCAGGTCCGCAGACAGGTTTCGAACCTCGTCACACCCCATCACCAAACACGACCCAAAAGTGGGTAGGGTGTGTGAAGACAGTGCAGGGGACCCATACACCATGTGCAATGGGACATGCGCCTTGGGAAAGGCGCTTCGCACGTGAATGAAGGCACCACGTCGAGTGGCGGCGTCAGGCTTTTGTGGTGGGTGAGACCTGCGCTTCGGCAAGCATAACTTGAGCTACGCTTGGCCGAATTGCGCGCGGTTTGGTGCGTTGGAAAGCTCATGACTAGCCCTATAAATGTTGTGATCATGTTCATTTTCACAAACTAAAGCAAAACGACGTTATTCCCTTCGCAAACTGACTTTCTCTAAATTCCTGCTCACATAGCGTGAGGCGACCAGAAAGCTCACGCTCAGTCTCAGATTCGCCCAAAACAGTAGACATGAACCACTAGAGACGATCAGACAAACTTCGGGACCGCATCACGTGGATCTCATCCTGACAGGGGGGTCCTAGAGCGCCATAAGGGCGGGGCCACACGGCCGCAAAGGCCAACAGGCCAGTTTACGGGGCACACAGCCCGAGGCTCAGCGAGCCGAGAAGGAAAGAGACAGCGGGGGGAGGGGGGGGGGGAAAGCTCAAAGTTGAGGAGTCAAAGTCCGGCGGCCTAGAGCCCAGAGCCTAGAGGCAAGATACGGCCTAGAGCCAAGATCCAAGGCCGAGAGCCCTGAACACTAAGCCTAGCAGCTACAGCTAGAGCCGGAGTGCCAGGTCAAGTCACGAAGCCGAGAGCCGGGAGCCGAAGGGAGAGCTGAGGGCGGAGCCAAGGTGCCAAACGCCGGACGGATGAACGAGCAGGGGAGAAAACAAGAATGAACCTGCACAAGAGAGAAAAAAAAACAGGGTTAGAAAGAGGAGAAGAGGAGAAAGGAACGAAAAGGAAGGGACGAAATGAAAACAGCAACAAAGACGAGCAGGGACGTCTCCAGGGGAGGGGAAGCTGGAGGGGTGGAGACGAGCGGGGGGGGGTGGGAACGACCACGCCTCGAAAGGGGCAGACCTGGCGGAGAGGGGCGCGAAACACCTGAAGTGTGCCAACGATGGCATGGCGATAGCAAAGGGCACGGGAGGACGGAAGGGAGGAGCCGCAACAGCGAAGGAAGCAGTGTGGCGACGGACGACGGCGACGGTCGTGGTGGTGACGGCGGAAGCAGAAGCGGAAGCGGAAGCGGCAGAAGACCACAGGCTCGATCAAGGGCTTGATATCATGTTGAATAGAATGGGGTGAGGGGGGATAGGAGAGGATGGAGGAGAGCGGAGGAGGAGGGGGGCGGGTGGAGTCAGGAGTTAGCCGCGGGGCTAACTATCCCTCTCGATAGTTGTGAGTGGGAGAGGCTCTCAAGGGCTGTGAGGGGGGAGGCTCTCGAGAGCTTGTGAGTGGAGATCGAGGCAGTCTGAAGTTAGCTTGAGAGCAGATCAAGGAGAGAAAACGTAAACTCTTCTTTGGAAAGAATGAGCAAGAGAGGGCGAGGACCGCCCCCCTACCGGGTCGGCCTCGCCCAGAGGATGACATCAGCACGCTGGGGCATGTTGCACGGCGCAACATGCCCCAGTCAGGGCATACCTACGCTCATGCCAGTGCCGAGAGGGGCCTTTTGTTCCCTTTCGGGGAGGGAGCGAAAGGCCCCCTCTTTTGGTGCGAGTGCACTGCCTAAGTAAAGCGCAGGTCAGAGGACGTGTGCTGGCTCACAGCTGCTAGATTAGCGAGGGTCACAAGTGCACCAGTCAACCTAGTGAGACAAACCCGGCTAGCAGGGTAAGCAGGGACTAGGACTAAGCAAGGAGCTCAAACACAAGAAGAAACAAAGGTTTGCTACTTTAACATTCATGGCCCACCACGCCACGACCTGATGTTTCTTATGCCGATCAGCCAAGGGCACTTTTGCCACCAACCCCGACCTCCAGTGTTCCGTTCTAGAAGTTTCTGACAACTGCGACCACTTTCAAGAAAGGTCAACAGATGGGTCGCGAACCATATTGACACATTGATTTTGTTCTGTCAAATTCTCGACGGCGCTGACTCTTTGTAAAACCATTATTCGATATTCTGGAAGCCCCCCGACTTCTCCATGGAGCTTCTCCAAGCAACTACTTATGACACGTCATCGCACGCATCACTTGGCTTGAACGTCGACGACCCAACACATGCCTCATTCTACTTCTAGTCATTGTATGTATGAGTTCAACTCACTCAACACATGTCAATTGGCCCACACCTCATCCCTATTAATCACCTACACTTCGCTGAGCATAACACTTGGTATCAAAGGGCAGAAGCGCTGGAGGGGCAACCGACACATTAAGTACCTAGTGCCCACCTGGCATGAGTGTTTGGCGCATCTCCACCATTCAGAAGACCACAAACCTAGTAATGACAATGGTGGATGGAACAAGCGCAACCAAAAATGAGCAACACTCACTGTCAAATACTCTCACAACTGAGGATAAGCAACATGCAAACACCGACGCTCTCCAGACAAACCAAATATCAACAAAAACATTTCCAGTACACGGTACAATACTGACAAACCCTAACAGCTAACATGGTGACGGATCCCTCACGCTTGATGACTCCTTCATCCCCACCCTTTCCCATCGGGACGACACTTGGCATGATGGGAGACATTAGCCAACAAGCTGGAATTAATGAAGATGTATATCCAAAGTTAATGGAAATCGAGAGTCTCAATACCCATCTACTAAAAGAACTCAACGTGGTGATGGATGAGCTTTGGGTTTCCCGTGTGCACAAAGGAATGCTCACTGAGGGAAATCTCCAACTCTTGAGTGAGCCCCAAATTTGGCCGACAATTCCAGAGCTGTTCAATCACGCAAACTCAAATGGGCTGATAGAAAATACTTTGCTAATGAGTATGGAATTCTACTTCACCATTCCTTGGGTCAAAAATTACAAAGCAATTTGACCGCGCGGCTTTGCTTGGCAGGACTTTAAGTTCGTGGTTTGACCTAAAAACCATCCAACGGTAGTAGGAGACTGGCAGAGCCAAATCAATAGCTCAAGCTATCGCTCTCACATCGCTGACCACATGCATACTACCTTTCAAGAAGATAAATCCAACATGGCACAAATCTCTCATAGCACTGGAGATATGGAGCGAATCCATGTGCACTACCCTTGCTCACTTTGCGAAGCTCAACCATAATTCTCACACACACTATAGGCTCTGACGCCTACGTCAACATTCCAACATGATAGAGCGTACACTGAGTTTCCGCAAAATCATCACCGGCAATGACCTCGTCCCCATTGAACTCTATTTCTACGATAACAATGGCCTCAAGCAAGAAATGTGACAAACAATTACCATTTTTGGCATCTGAGATGACCTTCCGCAAATGATCGGAGAAATCGATTGCATTGACAGCGCCAACTACAACACCTCAATGTAGGATTCTAATAGGCTTGGACCTCAAGGGCACAATCCTCATCGTGGCAAAGGGAAGTCGCCATCAGCAAAAACCTCATCTCCCATGGAGATTCATGTCGTCAATCAACACAATGGAGGGCGCTTCTTGACTTGCAAGAAGTGGGTGATATCGCGTGAGACTGTTACAAATGGCATCAACAGACCAAAAAGTGGGAGGGGAAATGAAGAGAAAAAATCTCACGGGAAATGGAAAAAAGCAAGAGTAGACGTCGAGAATCTAGTCCAGTCAAAAACATCTCTGTCAACCGATCGCCCATCGAAACAGCCCACATCTCCACAGACAGGAGTTCTTGAGATCGCAAAGATTGATGCGGGGTATGAGGACATTCGTCCGGGCATACTACTACAAGGACAACCCAGGGATTGTAAACTTTAGAGCAAACTAGTAGCACTAAATGGAGGAGCTTCTCACAATTCTGTCAACAACAACACGGTTCACAAGCTGGGTTTGCTGAGTGAACCTGGAGTGTTGGAAGGAAAACCCATCGATGGTCGACTGCAAATCTACGGACTTTGCAAGGTACTCCATCTACAAATCAAAGATCTCCACGATCTAATGGTCGAGAGAGGTTTCCCAATGAGCGTAAGACAAAATATCCTCAGACAAGATTTCCTATGCTGACACAATCCACAGGTGGACTGGACCGTCAGACCATTCGATGTGAGCATCGCTAGGAGAAAACGGTATCTACCTCCGGTCAAGTGACCCACGGCGCAAGGGTGATTCCGGGAAGTAACATAGGTGGAATAAGTACAAGAATTTGCAAAGTATAATCCGATATCTCTAGACGTGGCTAAAAGAACTCTGCAATGAGGAGATCAAGCATGGCTAGTGCATGTGGGGACTGGGGAAGCGGAAGAAATCACTGTTGCAGAGGCGTCTTGATGAGCCTCAACACCTAAGAAGTTTGTAGCCATTCTAGAGGAGTATGCAGCACTCACAAGGGCTTTGCAAGGGGTTTTCCGGAAAAACTTCCCTAAGAGCTACCTCCATAGCACGACATCAACCATCACATACACCTGAATTTGGATAACACACTGACAGTGAAAGGAACCTATCGGATGATTACAATCTGACTAAACGCAAGAACCATGAGATGCTTGGTCAAGGGTTCATCAAACCTTACACGTCACTCTATGTGGCACTCATGCTTTTTGTACAAAAACAAATCAAAAGAGATGCAGATGTAGATGGAAAACTGAGCGTTAAACAAAATCACCATGAAGAACCCTTCCCTCTTCCGTGAGCAGGTGAGATTTTTTACCAACTCGGAGGGGCTCGAATTGCAGCAAAATCAGCCTACACCGCAACTTTCATTACATCTGTGTATTTGATAAGGACGTTAATAAGACAAAATTCTACACCAAATATGGGAACTTTGGGTTGAAGATCATGGCGTTTGATCTCACAAATGCCCCCGTAATACTTGTGGTGGCAATGAACAACCTCTTTTGCCTATACCTTGACGACTTTGTCATCGTTTACCTTGATGGCATTCTGATGTCCAATCGTACCCTATAAGAGCACAATGGAAATCATAAAAAACTTCTTGAAGTTTTAGAAAGAGATTACATTTTTGGAGAATCCTCTTTGCGCAACTTTGGTCATCGTTCAATCAAGTTTCTTGGCCACTTCATCGATGGCGGACAAATCACCATGGACCCAAAAACAGTGGAGGCGGTTGCTGATTATCAAATGCCTCCAAATTTTCGGGACGTCCAAGTGTTTTTGGCTTTTTTCAAATACTACCGTTGATTTATAAAGGACTACGCTTGAGTAACAGTTTCTCTCTTTGATCTCACTCAAAGAACCACCAAGTGGAATTGGGGGGAGAACAAAGAAGAAACGTTCAACTCTTTGAGAAACGCTTTGACCTCCGTACCATCCTTACGATTGGTGGATCCAATGGTGGACTAGATCATGGCCATCGATGCGTCTGATTAAGCAGTTGGAGCTGTTCTCTTGCAAGAAAATGGCACTTGAGAACAATTAGTCATGTGCACGTCCAGAAAACCACGCGGGTTGGAACTAAACTATGGTTTGCACAAGAAGTAAATATTAATTGTCAAGTCATGCGTGCGGTCAAGACATGGCGCTGCTACCTCAAATACCGACAATGAATTATCCGCACCAACCATCACGCTATGAAATGTCTCAAGAATCAGCCTAAAATGAGCCGTTGACAACCTCGATACATGGAGTTCCTCGAGTCCAACTTCAACTACGACATCGAGAGCCGACCTTGAAAAACTATTCCAACACATGATGCGAGTCGATGACCAGATATATTGGCACACATAAACACATTACTCGTCAAACAAGATTGGTACCTTGCGAGGCTGTTTGCAAAGGGTTTTAAGGACTTCGACGAGTACGACAAAACAATCCTTTAGTTGGAAGACGCATACTAGCAACGATTCTTCACTCGCTAGGTCGTCATTATGCAAGTGAAGGATCATAAGAGAATGGAAATGAAGGAATACCATGTCATTGGTCCATGTGGATACTTTGACAAGGGAAAAACACTCAAGAAGCTAGCGAAGTACTAATGGTGGGATATGATGTAGACGGACGTGTCAACTTTCTTCATATCATGCGAGACGTATCACAGACATTAATCTTGTTACATGAGGTCACCCGATCTTGTCCAACCACTTCCTTTCTGAAAGAAGTTGTAGGTCAACATCAATATGGGCTTCTTGACATGATTGTCTGCCACTCTCAAGGGCTACGACGCCATTCTCGTGGTGGTTGATGTTTTTCCTACAACGTCGAACTTCATCCCGACGACGACCATCGTCATTTTAAAAAAAAGCATAGTTGCTTTTTCATCAGATCATATGGCTACATGTGGTACCGCGTATCGTCATTAGCAACAGAGACAACCGCTTCACTAGCCATTTATGGCGCAAAATAATGATGTGTTGCGGTAGTCGAATTCAACTATCAAGATTGTTCCATTCTTAGACCGATGGGCAAAAGGAGCGGACCAATTAGATACTTGAACAATTTCGCTGCACATTCTATGACCCGCACGGCACCGATTGACCAGCCAAGCTATCAACCACCGAACCCGCATACAACTCTACCACTTCCACTGCAACGGGTAAAACACTGTTGGAAGTGGTTCATGGTAACATTTCCCGCCAGAGCGATAGGACTACACTGCCAGAGCAACATTCCCACGTTTGATATCCACTATAGAGACTTCAAAAAAATTTAAGAGGAAACCTAGCAGACCCTCACAAAGACGCAAGAAACGATGAAGAATGTAGCCAACCGAAATCGCAGCCATGACGTGTTCAGCAATCGCCATTGCATACTCCTCAGTTGAACAAACATAAAACTCTGAGGATAGGACTTTGTTCAAATCCTGATGGTTGGGACCGGTCAAGATCGAGCGAGTGCGAACCCTTGTTGTCGCTTGGGTTCGCTTGCCTGGCACCATGGTGATCCACCTTGTTTGCCATATGTGTAAGCGCCAACAATATATGGATTCAAGCACGAGCTTCCCTGGCAGCATCAGCACACCACAACCTCCTCTTCAAGTGGACAAGGACACAGAATGCGTGATTAAAGACATCATCGAATATTAACACCATGGAAAACGACCAAGTATCTTGTTTAGTGGCACAATTATGACGTCGCACACAATTGTTGGGAGCCCTACGATTAACCTCTGCAACGTTGATCACTTGATTCACGCCTACTATCGTTGTCACTGGCCTACGTCTACGAACGCGTCGGGACTTCGCGGTCAAGAGAGGGGGGAAGTGTCATATCCTTGATGTACTCTAGTCTCTAAACTTTGCAAGTGGGATTTTTTGTCATTACATTGTGGCCCACCATGCGACAACCTGAAAAATCTTACGTCAATCGACCAAGTGAATTTTGGCGACCTACATCGACCTTAGGGGTCTTTTTCTAGAATATTGTGAATGTTTTGACCACTTTCAAAAAATTTAGAAAGTCGAGTCGTGAACCATGTCAACGCTTTGATATCATTCAGTGGACTTCTCAACAGTGCTGGATCTCTATAAAACCGCACTTTGATATCCTTAAAGCCCCTCGATTCCTTAGGGAAGCTGCTTGAATCAGCCACTCACAGGCCGACCTCGGAAGCGTCACTTGGCTCGAACGTCGAGGGCCTAACATATACCCCATCTTGATCCTTATCACTATACATATTGGCTTGTCTCCCTCGACACTTGTCATCATAAGTATAACTAATTCTGAATGTAAATTTAACAGATTGTCTACTTTCCTACACCTTATTCCTGTGAACCACCTACATTTCGCTCGACATTAGAGCATATACTCAGCATGCCCATTACTTGCTGATGGAATCTTGATTGAGCTCACATGTCAGGTTTGAAAATGAATGAAATTTTCGCATAGGCTTAGGTGACTCACTTGGGGAAATCATTAGTTATGGTGTGCATAACTTGTTGGCAATCTTGAAACAAGTGTCAGATCTCTTCAGGAGGAATAAGTTGCATCGTCTATGTTCGGTTTGAGGAAATGAGTACTGTTTGGATCTTTACTAGTTCCATTTTGGGGTTTTCCTGGTAATGAGGTCGTGCATTCAGCTGTTCGGCGGTCAACCTGGTGACGCAAATATCGTCAGCTGCCGGCGAACTCGGGACGGAATCTGAAAACGTGATACACCAGACGCACTTCCGAGTAGTTTCTACGTCTGAGGAGAGGAGGCCGGGTGGTGGGAGGAGGGAACTTGCTGCCTCATCATCTCTCTATTCGTTCAGGGGATGCACATTGACACCCACCCACACAGTGACCAACGTCGAAACAACACCCCTCCCGGTTCTCCGTGGAGGGATGGTCCAAAATCCCGAATCCCCCCTCCCCCCTCTCCCCTCCCCTCCCCGCTCTTGCCCTATCCGGCCACTCGTGCACCCCATCTTCAGGGAGCGTGCGGAGCAGGTCCAGAGCGTAGCGTGCCGCGACGACCATGCGGCGCTGGCGTGCGCTGCGCGGAACGCAGTGGGCGCCTATCGCAGCTGCATCCCACCGTTGCACTCGCGGCGCGGCTGTACAAAAGGCACCGCGAAACACATCAGTTGGCGTGAAAGCATGTGAGCGATTCCTGACGCAAAGCTCCAACAGACGCACAGCACCAACAACCTTATCGAGGCACTCCCCACTCCCATTCTGAAGTCAACCGAGGCTAGGAGAGAGACCTTCGCTGCGCCTCGGC
>SZWC01005198.1:2707-23454 GCA_023375785.1 Penium margaritaceum
CTCCCCCTCCCCCGCTCCCCCCAACCCTTCACCCTAGCCCTCTCTCTCTCTCTCTCTCTCTCTCTCTCTCTGTGTGTGTGTCTCCTTCCCTCTCTCTGGAAATTAAATGTATACTAGACTGGTCAGATTTCTTCTTCTTGGAAGGTTACTAATTTGTACGAGGCCTTTGTATCACTGGCTTCTTTGTCAAGAAATTAAACAACTGTAAAGGATATTTATTTTGTAATTTTTTTTCCATTGAATTCATGTAAAATGATTTAGTTATGACTGGAATTTTAGCTCTACTATGTCTTTCCTGAAAACTGTATTTGGCTGTCACTGTCTTTCTTCTTTCCAAAATTCCACACACTTGCGTCGCCAACAAGTACCCAGCAGTGATTAGAGGGTAACGCTGCGTGTTTTTTTTGTGAAGCTTTTTGCATGTTATCCACTCAATCATCTCCATGTCGATAGTGGTCCCCACATCTCCCCCCTCCCCAAAACACATCAAGTGCATGGTGGGAGTGTATCGGAGAGTGTATCATAAAGGAACACCAAAAAATACACTCATGTATTTGTCGACATCCCTCCCTCCCTAAATACAAGATGTGTGATGGGGAGTTAATTGGCAAGTTCTATTGAGAATTCATACTAATGTATCTTGAATAATACTCTCAGCATATCCCAAAAATTAATAGGAAGTCAAGCCCCATGCAGCACCTTCTGCAAACACCTAAGTTTCAAGTGAATGGGGTCAGGACCCCCCCCCCCCCCCCCCCCTCCCAATCAAACGAATTAAAATGGATATGGAAGGAACATTGGTGAGTTTCTTTGATGGAAATATTCCGATGTAAACTTGTCCAACAAAAAATGGAATTGGAAGAAATTCCAGCTAAAGAACGCCTTCGATCGGCGACTTTGGACGTCGATAATTTGGTATCTGTATGTATTCGAAGTGAGAAATTTATTTTGTATATTTTTTTTCTGGTATAATGCAATAAAAGAACTTGAAAAAGAAAATATTGGGACCCAAATTCTGGTCTTTTCTGCCCTCCCAAAACACATCAAGTGCATTGGGAGAGTATAGCGGGTAGTGTACATAAATGTATTTTGAATATAAGAGCAACTCAAAATGTACATAAATGTATTTTGATTTTATATCTCAACACACACTTGTGTATAACATAAAACCACTATCAGATACAATCTTCAATATACAGACCCAATACACTTTTATTTCAGTGGGAGGGGGGTGGGGTCAGGTTCAAAATTTCCTTCCCAACCCCCTTAGAATGGTATAGCTATGTTGGGGAAGTGTATCAGTGGATGTATCTAATGAAACCAACAAAATTTCTCCTAGACTATGCTGAAGCTCATTAAGGCTGTCAAACGGTGATTGTAGAGGTTGATGCTTCTACATTGGTAGGTGAGTTAAAATGAGTGAATTTGTTGATTCACTCGTTCACGGGCATAAAACAATGACAGTACAAGAAAACAAACTGTACGAAATCCCTAAGCCTGTTTTTGCACGATCACTCTGTTAAAAATCATGTCTTGTCTACTGACTTCTACCTCTTGTTATGTTGTCAAGGTCTACTGACTGCAGTTCAATAAAGAAAAGTAAAACAGCCAAGAAAAAGGAGAAGAAGGCAAGAAGGCTAGGAGAGAGGTGGCCAGCCTCTCTCCTAACCTTCTACCTATCATTTTCTGTCTATTCCTATGGGAGCGGGGTCCGGTGAGAGATTATGGGCTGACCCTCTTGGGTGTCCCACTTATCCTAGCCCGGCCGCAGCTCGATGCTTCTAACATCGGTACTAATTGCACAAATCATGGAAGTGGCTTCGGAGGTCTGATCAGCGAGCAACGAGGGCAAAGGATGAGGACGTGGACCATCGATCGACGATGTGGCAGATCGATCGCCTCGATTGATCCACACCATCGATTGATGTCCGGACTGGAGCAGAGGGAGGAGGACAGGGGCCGAGCGAGGACGCGCAAGGATCGCACGATCTGTCACAACGGCGTGAGCCAAGACACGAACGAAGAGGACAGGGAATTCTCCCCTCACAAGACACCTCGCAAGGCTTAGCATTTTTTCTGGATTACCAAGTGCAGGGACTAGGGACAGAACGTAGGAGGTAAAACTAGTACTTAGTCCAGTCTTGCATATCAGTCTTCTTTAGCTTCGTTTCTACTCGTTTCTTCATCATGTCTAGTGAGATTTGAAGCTCTGGATTCAGTGAAGTCCCCTCTTGACTCTCAGTGCATTTCTACTGAGTGAATGTCTGGAAGAGGGATGAAAGAGTGAGATAGGTGGAGCTGGTATTCTCCACTGCACTACTTGGATGCTCTAAGCTGTGAATATTTGTTGTTGCATGAAAGCAGAAGATATTCCTGGGTTTGCAATTTTTTACTATATTGCAATTTTTGCTATATTGGGGAAGTGTACTGGAGAGTGTATCTCATGGAAATCATAAACAATACACTTGTATGTTTCTTGTTACATGTTACACACGCCTTTGATCAGCCATTTCAAACGATGATCTTTAGAATTTAAGAGGTGATTTTCAGCAAGTTTCCTTGCACTATCATTTTTTCACTGACACCAAGCAATAACATTAGACCACATGCTCCCTCCAGATTCCGATCTCGCATGCTCCCTCCCTCACAAAAAAACGTCGAATGTATTTGGGGAGTTAACTGGGGAGTACATTGTAGAGGAGGAGAAAGAAATACACGGATCTATTCAACAATATGCCCCCTCTCTCAAAATACAAAAGTGCATTGTGGAAGTGTATTGCATATTGTATTATGGTGATACAATGAATCATCCAGAAATGTATTTGCATATCCTTTCAACATAATACACTAGTGCATAAACTCAACCCCATCCCAGATACAATTCCCAATACCCTCCCCCCTCCCCCCCCCAATATATGTTTTCTTTGGGAGGGGGAGGGGGTCGGAACCTCCCTGTCCCCCTTCCCCTTGAAAGGTTAATGTGTGTTGGTGAGGAGAGGCTGCCCACCGCCGATTGGTAGGGCACCCCTGCCATATCCTCCCGCTCTTCTTTTGTTTGCGGCGCCATTGCCGCACTTAGTTCACAAGTCGTGGAGACCGGAGTGCCAACTGGTTTGCAGTCCTCCATGCCATACCGCTTCAGCACCTCGGCCATGTATTTGGCCTGCCCCAGATCAAGCGTGCGCGCCCTCTGGTTCCGCGTGATGCTCACCCCGAGGTAGTTGTCCAGCCCCCCCCCATGTCCGAAATCTGGAATCTGCTGCTCATCTGCTCTTTTCATCCGTTGTAGGCTGGGCAGATCCGTCGAGCACAAAATCAGGTCGTCCATCTAGAGTGCGACGATTTGATGGAGCTGCTTGTCA
Organism: Penium margaritaceum; assembly: GCA_023375785.1. NCBI lineage: Eukaryota > Viridiplantae > Streptophyta > Zygnematophyceae > Desmidiales > Peniaceae > Penium > Penium margaritaceum. The sequence continues at coordinate 6,070 of SZWC01005198.1, forward strand.
CGCCACACGTACACACAGTGATCCTCCTCACAGCGCTTGAACCCAAGTTGTGCCATGAAGCTATCCATCTGTTGGTACCAGCATTTAGGCGATTTTCTTATCCCGTACAAGGACTTCCGCAGATTGTACACCTTGCTCTCCGGTGCCTCCACCCCCTCTGGCACTTCCATGTAGATCTCTTTGTCTATGATGCCGTTGAGGAGGGCCATCTTTACGTCCATTTTGTGGAGCTCCATGTCCTTCGCGACCTCCACCGCAAGGATCACTCGGATGCTTGTGAACTTGGCGACAAGAGCAAACATCTCATCATTGTGCTCGCCCTTACGCTCTACGTATCCCTTCGCCGCCAGCTGCGCCTTGTATTTTTCAACCACACCTTCCTTTGTGACCTTGGTCTTAAAGCCCAATTTCAGCCCATGAATTTGGCATCTTTCGGCCTGTCAACCAGCTCCCACGTGTTGTTTTCCGTGTTGGACGCCAGGTCCAATTTGATGGCTGCGTCCCATTGATTCCCTGCGGGCCAAACAAGCACCTCTTGCATGGTAATTGACTCCGTTGATGCAACCAGCATGCACCAGGTCATGTCAATCCATCAACCGGTGCTTGCATCAAGCGCTTCCCCGCTTTTCACTGCCTCTTGCTGCAGCGCGGTAGTTTTGGTAGCGCATTGTCGATCTGTTGCGATCCCTCTCACTCAGTACGCTCCGGTTAATCATTGACTAGATGGCTCTCCAAGGATCTCTCTCGCTCCGGCAAAACATCGCCCGAAAGACCGGCGCATCTGTTGGATTTTCCGCCGACGCCCAATGCACACTCTGCCGGGAGTGCCCACCTTGGCACCCTCAGTGCCTCATCCGCTGGATCCTTCCAGTGGATGTCCTCATCAGCTTGATTGTCATTGAATTCCTCTATGTTGGCTGCCACCACTGGTGCACCTTTGTACTTTGATGCAGCATCCTTAACTTCGGCATCCGCCGGCTCCTACTCGTAGTCAAGGAGCTAGAACCACTCCCCAATCTTTGGAGAGTCCACCACACCCACGTCGTTGCTGCTGATGTAGCTCTGCCACTCTTTGAACTACATGCCTCGGCTGCGGATTACCTCCTCCTTGCGCATGTCATAGAGCCTGTATGCCTTATGCGCGCTCTCATAGTCAAGGAAGAGATACGACCTTGTTGCGGATGTACTCTAAGACTGCGCCATAGGTGAGCTTGTCCACTGACCATCCTCCCAAGACTATGATGAGAGGGCTCCAAAGGACAGGAAGGGCCATGAGGAGGACCATCGCCTGCAGCTACGTGTCAATCTTCCATCCCACGTCATTGCATTGTGAGGCAAGCCACTCGATGTGTTGCATGGCGGTGATGACATCATCTCCCTCCTCGATTATCACAGTAAAGAGTAGCTTCATTGCAAAGATTGTTTTTGGTAGCGACTTGGATTGATGGATGGCGCACAGTTTTTGCCAAGCTTCGGCTGCCAGCTTGCAGCCTTGGAAGTAGCCACACTTTGACTCGGCCATCCCGGACACCAGAAGCATGAGTGCCTCTGTGTTCTTCTTCGCAAAGGCCGCCTTCTGCGCTTCCGTTGCCGTCACTTCGTCGAGGACTTGCGTACCCTTCATGACCTCTAGCAGCCCCTTGTGCACGAGTTACAGCTTGAAGTGACACCTCCATAGCCAGTAGCCAGGGCCACCTATATACTTTTGGATGGGCTACGTCTCCTTCTGTGCCATTTGCGCAGTCTTCAACTTTGAGACATCAGAGCTCGACGGCAATGTCATCCCCGACCACGATCCCGTCCATTACAAAAGCCGTGACAGATTTGTAGACCTGTCAGGGCTGTGGGCCCATAACCCTTTGTCAGAAACTGGGATGCAGCTCCAACGTGGCCTGGCTGGTCTTCTACGTTCACGGCTACTTTTGTGCAAGTTTTGAGTCTAAGCGTGAGCTTTCTGGGCGCCTCAAGCTAGGTTACTAGGAGTGGAAGACAGTTGTGAGGCAGTCATTTTTGCGAAGGAAATAACGCGATTTTGTATTATTTGTTTTTTAACGTGAACATTATCTGAAAATTTGTAGGGCTAGTCATGAGCTCTCCAACACACCAAACCGTGCGCGATTTGGATCACCGTAGCTCCCGCTACGTCAGCCGAAGCGCAGCATCCCAAACCAGCGGCTCAGTCAGCAACGCGCACTACGTCGCCCGCTGAGGCGCCCTCACACATCAAGGACCCATCAAAATGCCATTTTGAAGGCGCAGACGTCCCTATGCACAGTGGTGGTGTCCCCCGTGCCTTTGGGGCCTGTTTTGATGAGTTAATCATTGTGTTTGGTGATGGGGATTGATGTGGTTCAAAACCTATTTGCGGACCTGTAGTTGGAATTTTGATCAAGTCCCCGAGTAACAAACTGTACTTCTGAGTTTCAGACTCTGAGCCAGGATTTTGGCTAAGTCTCTCTGTAACAAAACTGCACTACTGAAATTCGGCGAATCATTCACCGGACGCTTCGGCAGTCCTTCCAGAGAAAAATCCTCAGATGGCATTTTGTTACTCGTTTTAGCTAAACATTCACCGGTAGTCGAACCACAGCCAGCTCCCAGAGCCGCCGTGCACACCCCAACTTTAAATGCCCATATCTCCCTTGTTGCTTGTCTGATTCCGGTGAAAACAACTTCCATCGGATTCAGAAACTCGTCAACTTTCAGGGGCGATCCTCCATTTTAGGATCCGAGCAATCCTCGAGTCGACAGATCCAACGATGAGGAATTTTGTCTCTTTGGCGGCTCATCGGTGCCTCCCGCCACCGCATTGGGGCATGCAGAGGGGTAACTCTTCAACAGACAGGTCTAAGAGGTCCTCATCCAGTCCTTCATGTGGTGTCTGTTGCGCGTGTTGATGCCTATGGGGGGTTTCATCGTGTGCGTGATGAGGATGAGCCTGGACACAACACCACCACCTGGTTTGATGAGTACCATGCTCGCGACTTACATGGAGTGCTCTGTGGTGCATTGCTCAGGGATGACAACAGGCCAAGAGATGAGCGCCACGTAGACGATTGACTCCAGTTGCCACTCATCACATGACTTGCCATCATGCTTGTTTTGTCAGCATGATGATGAATCATGTGATGAGTTCGGCTAGTTGGGCTGGTTTGATCTAATTGTGCATGGTTGAAACAAACCCTACATATCAAGGGGGTTGGTATTGTTTCTTTTCTGGTCCATTTGGCCCCTTTTACATCTTTGAATTACTCTTTTCCCCTGCTTTTGAGAGCATCTTGCTCTTGTTTTGTGCCTGTACCATGATGGGCTTTGCTACTGAGTACTCGGCTGATTCCACGGCATGGTATGCTCGTAACCCTTGTGCATCCATTGTAGATAATCTGCATCCTTCCTCTTGATGCTCTCTATCTCCCCATCTCCCTCTCTCCCTCTCTCCCTCTCTCTCTCTCGCACTCTCCCTCTCTTTCTCTCTCTCTCTCTCTCTCTCTCTCTCTCTCTCTCTCTCTCTCTCTCTCTCTCTCTCTCTCTCTCTCTCTCTCTCTCTCTCTCTCTCTCTCTCTCTCTCTCTCTCTCTCTCTCTCTCTCTCTCTCTCTCTCTCTCTCTCTCTCTCTCTCTCTCTCTCTCTCTCTCTCTCTCTCTCTCTCTCTCTCTCTCTCTCTCTCTCTCTCTCTCTCTCTCTCTCTCTCTCTCTCTCTCTCTCTCTCTCTCTCTCTCTCTCTCTCTCTCTCTCTCTCTCTCTCTCTCTCTCTCTCTCTCTCTCTCTCTCTCTCTCTCTCTCTCTCTCTCTCTCTCTCTCTCTCTCTCTCTCTCTCTCTCTCTCTCTCTCTCTCTCTCTCTCTCTCTCTCTCTCTCTCTCTCTCTCTCTCTCTCTCTCTCTCTCTCTCTCTCTCTCTCTCTCTCTCTCTCTCTCTCTCTCTCTCTCTCTCCCCTCCCCTGTCATCCTGTATGCATGCCTACTACAGGTGTTCTTGTGCCTGAGCACCAGCACTAGCTCCATTTCTGTATGCGTCATATGAGCATGGACACTATGTCCAAGCTCATCCTGACACAGCCTGCCCACAGTCTTGATGCGTATTGTTTGAAAAATCGGCCTAAGACTAACTTTCTTTCTTGTGCTCAGGATAAAATGCATTATTACAGTACCTTAATTCTACCACTCAAGCCCTGCGCTTGTTGGAGTTGATCCTCTTGGACCTGCGCGGTCCTCTCCAAGTCAAGCCCATGCCAGATCACAGTGAGTACATCCTCACGCTGACCGACAAAGTTGCCTGGTTATTCTGGGTCTATAGTCTGCGCCACAAGAGCAAAGCCGCCTTGGCGGTTCACCTGTGGCTGGTCATGGCTGACCGTCAGTTTGGCACTGTCCACACATTCCGGTTGGATTGTGATGGGGAGTTCTTTGGCAAGGTGCACACATTATTTCCATGTCATGGTGTCTTTTGCAAGCTTTCCGTCCCAACAGAATGGTTTGTTACAACATTGGACCTGCACCATGGAGTTTGTGGTCCATTAGATGTGGGTTAAATGTGGTATCCCTTTTTCCTGTGTATTTGAGGGCTTCTCCTCAGTGTTGACCTAGCCATCCTAAACCCTGGCACACCGATGTCCACCTGGCACAGCGATGGGATCCCTGTACACCGGCCTCATCGGAACCACGGGCTCTACTGGGGTCAGACACTTTTTATTTTGGATTGCCAATGGCACCCTATGCATGCCAAATGCCCACTTTTTTGTTGATGCAGTCTTGCAGTATCTCTATGGTTGGTGGGAACGTTGTTCATTCATGTGGTGTGCTGCACTGGATCACAATGTCAACAATGGAAGCATCAGCAATTGACGTCTAGGATTCTGCCAGCTGGCGATTCAATTATGACAATTCGCCCTAAGGTTGCAATAGAGCTTTTGTTGCTAGGTTTGATAGGTTTGGAGTGCAAAGCCTTCAAGTAGGAGCTAAATGTTCAATTTTTGATATTATTTTATGTTCACGTGGTTTGGAATTCGGATATAAAACTTTGCTGGTCAGAATTTGGACTCCAAATTGCCATAAAAATTTGGAGTTCAGAAATCACGATTCAAAATTCAATGTTAGAAGTTTGAAGTTCAAAGTTTTAAATTTGAAGCTTGAAACTGGTAGCTCGATGTTTAAACTTTGTATTATGGGCTTTGAATTCTAGAGTCCATGTGCCAAATGTCAATCGTTGAGGTTTCAAGTAGATAGTCTCCCACGTTGAGAATGCAAACCCTTTTCTAAATTGCATTTTGAAGGATGACTGAAGTGTTCAAACCGGGAGGACTTAGTTTGGGGGGTGGAGTCCAGGTTGTCCCACATTTCCAAAAGAGTTTCTCACTGACTCGCTGAGTCAGACCTGGTCAGTCGGTGGGAGGGGGGGGGAGGTGTGGAGGGCGGAAAAGGGGGGGGGGTATTAGGGCTGACCCCACATGGTCGTCGAACACGAGTTCGAGCCACATCGATGGCCCATCGATGTGGATCACCCCGGAACCTCGGGCCAACACTACTTCTCCTACATGATGTGGAATTGCCTTCTGCACAGTCCCCAGCTCGACCATGTCACACCGTATGAGCTCTGGTTTGACCATCACGCCGACCTTTGGCTCACACGTTCTGGGGACTCCATGGCTTTTATCTGGTACAGCAAATACATGTAAGAATCGATTTTCTCTCCTCAAGGTTGCATGTGTATATTTCTTTTCCTTCCTTCATGGTTAAATGCCCAGCATTTTTGGGACCCTAATCATCAATGCATTGTCGAGTCCTGAAATGCCCTCATTTTTTAGGCTCTCGTATGAGGACCTCTCCTTCATCCTTTCTCTAGCTACCGACCATGCCCCCACCTGTGTGGATTCCCAACAGATGAGGGCATCTATTTCAATCATGCTTTCTTGGAATTCACTGATCCTCCAATCATCCAAAACATTCAGGGCAAGGGGACTCCCAAGGGAGATGTGCATTTGAGGTCACCATACACCAAATGATAAAAATTCTGGAGGAGTGCAGGTTTCATAGCTGAGAAAAAGCTGAAGATAATTTTCGAGTTAGTTATTTTGATGAGATTACATCATATTATTATAGATATGATCCAAGGTTTCTAGTGCATCCAAGAACGCCCAAACAGAGTAATAGAGTCCCTGCTACTTCATTGAAGTTATTGATGGTGGAGCCGTCCACAATACCTACGTATAGGGTTGAAGGGATGCACTTTGACAGTGACATGTTGAAGTGCCCTTCCTGGCCCTCAAATGTGGAGGAGGCTTTCTCTGGTCAAGGGAGCTTCCCACGTCCCTTCCTGGTCCTCAAATGTGGGGGAAACTTGCCCAGGTGAAGGAGGCCTCCCACATCCCTTTCACACCCTTCATGACCCACGTGCCTATGGAGCCCATTCGAGTCGAACTCCGACCACTGGTGGTGGAGCTACCTCGTCACTTATGATTGGAGTGCCATATCGCTTCAACACCTTGGCCCCACACTTGGCCTGCTCCAGTTCAAGCGTATGCACCCTTCAGTTTCATGGGCTACCTCCAAGGTAGTAAGCCTGCTCCCCCATTTCAATCATCTTAAATCTGCTGCTCAGCTACTCCTTGACCTGCTGCAAAGCCGACAGATCTGATAAACACAGGACCAGGCCGTCTCCGTAGAGTGCAAAAATCTGATGAAATCCCTTGTTGCAGTACAATTACACTTTGGTCTGACTGAAAGCGCTTGAATCTGAGCTCCAGCATGCATTTGTCCAGCAATCTATTGGTACCATTACCTGAACTCCTGTTTTAGCCTGTACAAGGTCTTCTACAGTTTTCACACCTTGCCCTCCGTCGCATTGGCCCCCTCCAACACCTTGCGATAAATTTCCTTGTTGATGATGCTATTAAGGAATGCTATCTTGAAATCTATTTGGTAGATCTCAATGTCCTTTGCGACTGCCACTACAAGGATTTTCTGGATGCTCGTGAACTTGGCCACATGAGTGAACGTCTGGTCGTAGTGCTCTCCTCACCGCTGCATGTACCCCTTTTCCACCATTTGTGCCTTGTACTTCTCCACCTTGTTGAGCTTCACCTTGAACACCCACTTGGATCTGATAGCATTTGCCTACTCTGGCTGATCCACGAGCTCCTATGCACCGTTCTCATAAAGGGACACAAGCTCATTTCTTATGGCTTTGTCCTACAACTATCCGTCAGGCTGTGCAGGCGCCTCTTGCATGACATTTGGTTCTTTTGTGGCTACCATCATACTGCTTCACTACATTCTGCCACCTCCAGCTGTGACGTGATGACCTTGGCAACTCCCATTCAAGGTCCTCTTGTTGCCCTGCTACAATGTTGTACTCACCCATGGCTCCCCCGTATCAACTGCTGTACCTTGCACTCCAGCAGCACCTGCATCTGCTACATTATCCTGGTGCACTCCAGCACCGTCACTCTCTGAGGACCCGTCATCGAATTCCATAGTTGTCGGCTCCTCCTTATGTTCAAGGGGTTGGAAGTACTCCTCCTGCTTTGGAGACTATGTTGCATTGATGTTGTTATAGCTTCCAGAGCAGATTTTCAGCTCATCAAACGTGATTTCACTGCTGGTGATGACGTCTTGCTGTTGTTAGTCAAATAGGCGGTACACCTTCAACACAATCTCATACCCAATGAACATGTATGCCTTTTCTCGTGGGTCCAGTTAACTCTGGCACTGTTGCATGGCTTGCACCGGTTTCTGTGTACCTTGCACACAGAAACCTTGAGGTCTGCCAATCTTGGTTTGCATCAATTGGAGGCCTCATACTGTGTCTTCCAGCAAATTTTCTACTTCAGCACTCTCGTTGGGATGAGGTTGGTAATGTAGCACTCTGTAGTCACAACTTCCGCCTAGAGGCTCTGTGAAAAATTTGCATCCACGAGCATCGTCTACACAAAGGTGAGAAGAATCTTATTTGCACATTCACTCACACCATAAGACTATGGCGTGTACGGAATATTTGGCTGCCACTCAACGCCTTGCTCCTTGGGCTACCCGACACAGCCCACGTACTTGCCACCATTGATGCTGCGTAGCACTATGTGATGTTGCAGCCACAAACCACATCGTACTTTGCCATATCCTTCACCACTTTGAGCAACGAGTGCCCCAGACGTTGGTGCCACAATTACAGGTCTTCTCCCCGACCCTTGGCCAGGTTGACGGTGTGTTCTTGTAGGTTTGCTTCATCTGATACTGAAGGGATAACCTTTGTCTCAACAGTTGAGAGGCCTCTCCCATGTTTTGTCTCCAATATGACCTCACCGCCACCATCCAACCGCACAAATGCACCTTTCCTACGGAGGAGCACCTCATACCTCTTGTCAATAAAACGGCTCACACTGTAATTTTCATCAAGGACATGGAAATTTTGCACTTTTTTTATAACATGTTGCACCCTTCTACAAACATCAGCTCTAGTAGATGTATCACAGCCCAAATTCAGAGCCACCCATGAAATTCTGGATGGGTGGAGACTCTGTCTTCCACGCCCTAAGCGGTGAATATCTTGGTAGGTTGTTAAGTGCAGGCTGTCTGGTCGGTTGCCAGGCCAAAGAAGCAGGTAAAGGGGTCATTGTAGGAGTAGAATTATGCAAAGGCAAACAGATAGAAGGCCAAAATTGCTGAGAAAGTACCAAATGCAGTTATACTTTACCTATCCACAGGCCTAAACTACTAAATGTACCATTTCCATTTATGTCATTTCGTTTTCCTTATTTGACCACTGGAGATGGGATGCACTTCTTATCTTATTGCAGATTTGGAATTCTTGTATTTGGCCATGCAATTCAGAACTTTGAGTTGCTTGTTTTGGTCAAGTATTCAAAATTTTAGCCACGTCCAAAGTTTATGTGGTAGGCAGGTGGAATCTGGGCATCCGTCATAGGTGACGGAATAAATCCATTGCTGGTGGTCTGAGTTTGACTCCAATGGGCTCCACAGGGATGTGGGCCATAAAGGAAGGGATGTGGGAGGTCTCATTGACCAGGGTGAGTCCCCCCCCCCCCCCCCACGTTTGAGGGCCAGGAAGGGCAATTCGACAAGTCACCCTTGCAACGCCTCCTATCACCTCCATTCATGGGTATTGTGGACAGCTCCACTATGGGTTACTTCGCTCCACCATGGGTTGCTTCAATTTCTGTAGCATGAGCTCTACTGCTCTGTTTTGAGCGTGCTTGGATGCGTTGGGATCTTAGATCACAGACTATAAGACTCTCATTTGAATGGAAGTTAAAATGACAAACCAAAAACGTGCCTTCATCCTTTCATAAGTTATGAAATCTATATTCTGCCAGGATTTTGCTCAATTGGTGTGGAGACCTTCAGCGTTCATCTGCCTTGGAACTCTCTTTCCCTTAACTTCCATGGATAATTGGAGGATCTGAGCATGCCAAAATAATAATACTAACTACTGGGTGATAACCCAGCCAGTGTCTTGGCAGGTTGTTAACTGCTTGATTGGCCGAGCTCTTGGCCTGATGTTTGGTTTGATTTTTGGTTTGATTGTTGGCTTGATGTTTGGCTTGAAGTTTAGCTGAGCCACTGGCTGTTGGCTGGATCTGGCTTGATTGGTGCCTTGGCTAGGCTAATCTGGCAGTTAACTGAGTGTACAAAGGGTTTGATGACTGCCGGCATCAACACTGCTTTTGGCCTATTCAACTATGGTTTGGAGAAGATCCTCTTTGTCTAGGAGGTGTCTGGCCCTTTTCTGGGAAAATGCACCTTCGCGTGTTTTTTTTTCTCATCAAGAGATGCATCAATACATTGCGTAGCAGCAACAACCTTTCACCGGGTTGCTGCTGCTACTTCTATTGATACTGATGTTGCTGCTACTGCTACTAATATGCTATTGTTTCTGTTACTGCTACTATTACTGCTGCTGCTGCTGCTGCTGCTACTGCTGCTGCTGCTGCTGCTGTTGTTGCTGCTACCACTACTGCTACTACTGCTACTGCTGCTACTACTGCTGCTGCTTCTGCTGCTACTGCTTCTGTGCGCTGCTCTCCAAGGTCTAGCCTTGTCTTCGTGTATGGCGCTGCTAACATCGGCCAGCAGGTATGCACCTACTACTTGCCGCCTCTTGCTGCCTTCTGTTCCCCCTGGTCCCTTCCCCCCTACCTACACGCTACTCCCATCCACTTTTCCGCCCGTGGTCTGCTCTTCCTCCCTCGCTTTTGTCTGCAGCCATGGGCCACCTCCCGCCATTCTTCTCCCCCCTCCCTGCCATCACCCCCACCCTCACTCCCTCCCTCCCGTCCTCCTCCCACAATTCTCCCTCCCCCACACACCACCTCAAGTTCCCTCTTTTCCCCTTCCTCTTCCTCCCTTTGCTCCTGCCTCTGGTTGGTCTGGCCATCCACGTCTTCCCTCCCCACCCCAGTGTGCCTTTGCTCCCTATACCTCTCCTCTCTTGTAATGCCAGAATAAGGAAATCACGTGCACATTAACACACTCACGCTTTGTGCACAGTGACACAGATAGAGTCTCTCTTCCTCCAATGGACCACTGAGTTCTTCATTCTCATCCTGGCCTAGTTTGACAACCTCTTGATCACATCTCCGTCAATGGAGGCCGTGACGAAGGCTGAGGTAGTCGTCAAGGTGGCCTAGAGGAACAAGGACCTCAGTCCTGTGGCTGAATTCCTTAGGATCAAGATCTTGTGTAACCGCCGACGGCGGACACTCTCGCTTCACCAAGCGTGCTTTGCCTGCGTTGTTGAGGAACAGCCCGCAGAACTCCAGGAACAGTTCTGATAGCCTCCACTCCCATAACAATGAATGGGCAGGATGCCCTGAAGGTGGAATATTCAGCACAGCCAGGGGAGACTGTGTACGTGACCTTTTGCATCATCGGCTAGCTGATGTACTTGGCCGCGAACACTCAGGCTGAAATTTATTTTTCCTTCAACCTCCTTGAGTGGTTTTAATTTTATCTGATGGTGAGTGTCATGCATGCCGCTATTTGTTTCGTGTGCTACTCGGTCTCCATACTGTCCCTCAGCCTCTGCTTCCATCCGGGTCAGGGGTAAAATGGCCCACAGTTCTTGTTGACGTACAAGTTGCAACATGGATATTTTCCTTCATCCAACCTGGGAAATCCTACAAGAAACACACTGTCCTATTCTCATTGTATTTTTCCACGGTGGAAATTTCTTTCTCGCCCACTTTTCCATCTTAACAATTCAACTTCCCACTGTCCTTCCTAAATAAAATAATTATTTCAAGCATTCAATACTCTGCTGAGCAACAATGCAGTTCCCGCACCCTCGTTTGGAAGAATTGTTGAAAGGATTTGTGGCCTTTCATTGATCCATTTTAAAAAACTGTGGACATCCCTTTGAGGTATTGTTAATGGTGTGATTTTTATACATTATGGAATCTATGTATTAGGCAAGTATGTTGTATTGAATCCAAATAAATTATCCTATGTTGAATTAATTATATCCACTTGTGAATTCAATGTTGAGCCTTTGAATAGAACATTAATCTGTTGAAAAATGGTTGCCTAACAGTACAAAATTCCTCATTCCAGATGCAGGTGTATCCCTATGCCAATTGTGTACTCTTTGATGATATTGTTACTCAGAATTAATCATTGTCATTACCGAGACCACAACTTGCCTTCTGCGGGGACCTACACCGCACATTAGTAACTTGGTCTTCCCATGTGTTGGCGTGACGTGATTGGGTCCCCCTCTCCCACAAACTTGTTGAGGGAATTAGACAAATTCATAAGGGGAGTGCACTGTCTCTTTGTCTTTCTAAAGATCCCCAGAAGCTACATTCCTCCAAAAGCACATTTCCTGTGCACTTTGTCTTCTCAAGCAGCGATCACAAGAAGATCTAGATTTTGCCACCCCTTCAAAATTTGAGAGTGTATCAGAAATTTATAGTGAGGTAGTGTCATTGATGGAAATCAAGAAAAAACACTAATGTATAGGTTGTGAAAGGAAAAATGACACGTTTTTTATTCAATGGAAACCTTTTTAGGGATTTTTTTTAGTCGGTTGTAAATTTAGCTTCACGATGCAGACCTCTGTTTTCAATGAGGTTGAAAAGCCTGTTGACATTGCTTGTTTGGTGGCGTATTATGTCCATATTGATATTTTCTTCAAAATTTCTAGCACATGTGAAATTTTGAACTATGAATGCACACACATTCCAGCACATAAAACAAGACAATCTCTACAAAGTCCCCCCTCATCAACCTATCCTTCACAAACATTGTAGATTGTATTGACCTTTTTCAATGGGAGGGTGATTTGTAATAACACAAAGCTCAATACATATATGTGAACCCCATTCAAAATAAGAATTATGTTGCATTTTCTCTCCAAAAAAATATTAGCATACTCTTTTGTACTCCCAAGCTACACACCTCTCATGTACATTTCCTTGTACACCCGGTCTTATCGGAGGGGGTCGCAAGGAGATCCTACAAAGTTTCAAGCACTGAAAACATTATTCCTCGCACTCAATGACCTTACCATGACTGTTGGTAGAGCAACAGTCAAGTTGGCCAACAAGCGTCAGTCAAGCTGTCGCTTGACTGGGTCGTTGTTGAAATTTCCCCTAGAGTAACACAGAGAAGAAAACCTCTCTAGCAAGCTCTTGAAACCATTGTGCAACTTCTAACGATGAATATCACGCAAGAGCTAGAGTCACAATCATTGCAGTGATTTACAGAGCAGTAACAACCCTGGGGACCAATTTGTGATTGTTTTGACCTACACCACAGCGGAAACGTCTTCTACAGCTGCAACTGTAATAGGAATTCCACACTGGGATACAAGCTTCACATCTAAACATTGTAAGAACCATAAATTGTACTAGAAATATTTTAACATTATCTTTTTTTAACAACTTTTGGCATATCACCTCCCACTGTATGCTACCACATCCATTCTGAGGAGTGGTTGGGAGTGCCCACCTCCACACCACCCTCTCTCCTCCTCCATTTAACCTCTTATCCTTACTCCTTGGCCTTGCAATTGGTGTTGGGAGTCCCCCTTCATTAAAGGTACCCTAAGGACTGAGAGGAAACCAAGACCAAGGATGGCGTTGGTATAAAGAATTTCTTAGGGTCTTCCCACAATCGTAGGCTCAAGGGAGACATCGTCAAGGAGGAGCAAGAGACACCAACAGAATCCAAGAGGAGGTCAAGGATGACAAGAAGGAAAGAAGAAGACAAGGGAAGAGAGAGGGGAGTGTGAGGATTGAGATATAGTTTGGATATCTTTTCTAAAATCCCTCCTTGCTAATTGATTGACTCTCACGTGTGTTTTAGCTTTTCTACTTCTCTTATTTTTCTGCTTTTGTAGGTTCTAGATGCTACATTTTTCCATGAGTGTAGGCTTAGGAAGATTAGATTCAAATGTGTGTGTTTGTGTCAACAGTGGTGGAAAACTAAATACTTTCTTCTACCACATGATTTTGCCAAATGTGGCGGTCTAGGCTAAATAGGAATTTATAACGCGCGGTTTTTTTTGTCTTTCTAGGAAGAGAAAAACAGAAGTAGATTTCTAGAAGCCTCAACAATTGTGAGAGAAGCAGACCCCAAGAGAGGTGACACCAATCCAATTCTGTTATGCAACCCCTTACAAAGGATCTTGAGGTGCTAGTTGTATGCATGATGGAATGGCAAGTTCTGGACTGTCCAAAGGTGGTGATGGCCTTACGATATGCCCTTGGTGGACTTCATGTTTTGGAAGCCGCAGTCAAGAGCATGCTAACTAAGCCAAGGACAACCGTGTTGCCAAAGGTGACCCACGCAAAACTCAGCGAAACCAAAACGTGTGTGGAAGCAGGAATACTACTCAGTGTGCACACAGACATGCACATGGATGACTCTCATGAAATTGATGAGGTTCTTAGGGAGGACCACCAAAAAGAAGAGTCCAATGAAGAGCGCGACAATGATAATGTCCATAAGAATTGTAATCATTGTCATCACCATGAGGCAAAATTGAGCCAATTGCTCAGACAAGGTTAGGTGCACAATAGCATTGAAATTACCGACAAAATCAAGGCTGACAAAAGTGGCCATGCAGGATGTTCTCACAGGCACAAGTTGGATGATATCCAGGCAAAAACATTTGTTGCGCTAGCAAGAAGCTCGTGGAGGCAGCCACTAAGGCGGTGGGCCAAATAAAAATCAGCACCGATACAACACCAGCCAAAGGAGTGGGAACAAACCTCCCTTTGTACGACTTTGTGGCAATAAGAAAGTTCCATGACCCCCTCCAATGTTTCAGCAGATGCATGCTTCCTCTAGAACATGGGATTTACTATAGGCATGCACCCTATTGCTTGTACTTATCATAGAAAATGTTCTGAAAATCTCCCTTTTCTTGTCTTTCATGACCTTGGCATAAACTGATTGTGTCTGTTGGGATGTTTTCTGGACACAAATTCTTGATACCCACGTTTCCATGAATCTTGGATGGCTGAATTGCCGGGCGAGATCACCAGATGCTCAAACACGCAAACAGACCCCGATTGCAACTTTGTACATTTTTGTGCAAAGTCTTGACTGCACACTCAAGCCAGAAGTCGACCTCACCTGGGCAAAGTTTTATTGTGCCACCTGTGTCACCAAACCAGATAAAGAAGCCCCAGGGTTATCAGAACATAACAGAAAAACAACTAACTGTAAATTTTGTCCTTTGTGACAGACACATCGACAAAGAATAGGAGCCGTAGGTTATGTAAATTATGCTCCCCTTCAGTGGGCAAACGCGCATGGAAATTCAAGGCTTTTGAGGCTATCATTGAGGCTCTAACAACATCAGAACTGAAGTTGGTGACTGCTAACCTACTGGCCCACCTCATACAAAGCATCATGGAACTTGACCATGATTTCCTGCTCCAACATCTAGCCGCCCATGAGGCAACACGCCTATGCAACAATCCTGATAAGGCATTGCAGAGTATGACCCAAATGTAGGTACAACAGCCATTTGAGCGCGCCGCAACTGCTGATGCCACGGTTGGTAATAGTGAGAGCCTGCCACCCTCGATGAGCTTGAGGCTGGTTGCAAACATTTCATTTCTCCATCATGTGGAGATGTTTTGAAAGGGCGTGAATCTGACCAACTGGATGAACTTCACAGAGTATGTTTAATGCGTCCATAGGATTACATTCATCAATTGGATGACATTGCCATGACACAACTTAAAAACAAGCTCTTCAAGTACGTGATCAAGGAGTGGGGAATGCAACAGCCTCGCCTGGAGCGGTGTGTTTGTTAAAGCAGCAAACATTTCTCCCTCCTTTTGGTTAGCGAGTCTAGATTAGTCCTGCATGTTCTACTCGAAGCTGCCCTATTGGGCCATGTGTGTAGTGTTCTTGCACTGTCGAGGTGTGTCTTGTTGACATGATGTGCCCCTTGCCATGAGTGCCGTTGATCGTACTCCCTGGTTCGACCACTGAGGAGTAGTCGAAAACCTGATCTGACTTTAGATTTGGATTCCTTGGATTTTTCCATGAAAGATCGAGCTTTGAATCGCTCAATTTGAGTGAGTATTCAGAAAGCTAGCCTAGCCCGAAAAACGGGTGTTGGGTGGGTGGAATCTGGTACCCTCCTTGGGTGGCGGGATATTCCACCGCCAGGGATCCGAGTTCATTCCTAATGGCCTCCAAATGCACCAGGGGCATGAATGAGGTGACCATAAGGAACTCCTTGACCAGGATGAACTTCTCATTGACTTCTGGGCGAAGAAAGGCGCTTCGACGGGTCATCGTCGAAGCGCCTCCGTTTTGGGCGTGCTTGGATGCGTTGGAAAGCTTAGATCACAGGCTATAAGAATCTGATGTAATCTCACTATCCTAAGTAACAAAAACGTGTTTTGATTCAGATCTACTGAATGCGACGTGTTCTGCCCACTCTTGCCCGTGATCCTTGTGCTCCACACTCTTCACCGTTGGTGTCCATTGGCTGCCCAAACACTAGTAGCTTGCTTCAGTGAAAGCTAGGCATCCTTGAGGGTGCCTCCACACCCACCAGTGCCAACATTTCTGTCACATTGTACCTGTTTTGTGGGCTACGTTCGGTATTCTGCCGACCGAGCTGCGTGCACTTCATGTGGTTCGCCACGCTTTGTGGCGAACCATGTGAGCAGTAGGCACGCGACCTGATAGGGGTCAGGCTCACTCGCACTGCTCACTCATTCTTTGCAAAAAACTTCCTATTAGCTTGTCTTGATCTCCTCTCGCACCTAGGTCCCCCCGCCTCGATCCCCCCTCACAGCTCTTGAGAGCACTCCCCCCTCAGAAATCTCGAGAGCCTCCTCCCCCTCACAATCAAGAGCAGAAGTTGGCCCATCGGCTAGCTCTCGGCATTCCCCCTCACAAGAATCAAGAGCCACCCGGCTCCACCCGCCACCTCTCTCATCCTCTCTCCTCCATCCTCCCTCATACGGCCTCCCCCTGCTCAGGCCATATTCAACATGGCATCAAGCCCGTGACCGCGCCTGTGGTCTCCGCTCCTGCCGCTCCCTCTTCCGCCGTTGTCCCCGTAGCTACCGCCATTGCCCGTCGCCGCTGCCACCTCCGCCGCTGCTCTAGCTTTGGTCGTCCGGTCTTGTCGCCGTCACCGCTGGTGCGGCTCTCCGCCCTTGACTTCCTCGTCGTCCTTTCCGTTCTCGCTGCTGTTGCGGCTCTCCGTCCTTGCCGTCCTCGCCGTCCTCGCCGTTCTCGCCGCTGCTGCTGCTCTTTGCCCTCGTCGCCCTCGTCGCCCTCGCCGTCCTCTCCTGTGGCCGCTGTCCTCTCCTGTGGCCGTTGCCCTCATCATGCCAGCGTTGGCATGCCCTTGTCTCTCCCCGCCAGGTCTGACCCTTTTGAGGATTCCCTGTCGTTCCACCCCCCCCCTCCCCGCTCTCCCTGCTTCCACGTTTCTCCAGCCTCTCCCGTCTTTGCTTTGCTTTGTCGTTGCTCCGTCCTTTATTTTCCTTTTTTTCCTGCCCCGTTCCTTCCACTAACCTCCTGCTTGTTTGTCTCTTGTGCAGGTTTGTCTCCCCCCCCTCCGTCTCTAACTCCGCCCTCCCTACGCCTGGCCCCCGGCTCCTTGGCTCCACCCTCGGCTCGGCCTTCGGCCCCCAACTCTCGGTCCCGTGGCCCTGGCCCCTTGGCTCTGGGCTTCCGGCTCCCGGACCTCGCGGTGGCCTGCTCAGCTCTAGGCCGCCCTAGCTCGAAGCTCTAGGTTCCGGGCTCTAGGCCCTTGGCTCTCTGCTCTAGGCCGTCCCAGCTCTAGGCTCTTGGTTCTGGGCTCTAGGCCCCCCCAGGACTCTGAACTATGAAAACTGGGCCTCGGCCCCGCCCCCCCTCCCCCCTCTCCCCTGCTCCATGTGGCCCCCGG
>SZWC01005198.1:26266-36848 GCA_023375785.1 Penium margaritaceum
TAGCAGTTGTAGGTGTAGGGATGGCAGGGACAGGGGAACCAGGGAATCATTCTCCCATCCTCAAGTTTGATGGAGAGGGGTTTGCTCTCTGGAAGTGGCAGTTTGAGATCATCATGGATGATAGAGACTTGCTAGGATATTTTGACGGAAGTATCCCAGCACCAAAGGAGGAGGGTGCTGACCTTGTGGCATGGGTCAAGCTCAACAAGAAGGCTCTTGCTGTTCTTGTGTCCTCCATACAACCCTCAGTCCTCTCACACATCAGCGGTTGTACAGTGGCAGCCGCGGCATACGCCAAACTGGGCAAGGTGTTTCAGTCCTCCTCACTTGCCAACCGTCTCTTCATTCTACAAAACCTCATCAGTATGAGGCTTGGTGAAGGGGAGGATGTCTCCGCCTTTATGCAGAAGTTTGAGACTCTCTTCCAACAAGCCAACGGCATGGGGTGGGACCTGAAATCGGATATGCAGGCCATGATTTTGCACGTCGCAAGCCACCACAGCAGGTGCCATGTCCTCTGGTTTGTCAAAATCGTCCTCCACGTCTCACACAAATGCCGGAAAAATGTGATCCTTCTTTCAAATCGCGCGCTTGAGTTGCACCAAGTTCAGCATCATAGGCGCTGATCCCTCCTTGCAAGGCGCCGACTGCTGCAATGCTTCCTCCCCGCAAGTCTCCTCCTCTACCGCCTCTTCCTCGGACCACGTAGGCAGGGGATACTTCTTGTCTCCGAGCTTGACTAAGACGGTGCGCACCTCCCAATTGATGGCGGGGCTGTATTTGTGGAGGAAGTCACGACCGAGGATCACATCGTAATCCGTCATCGTGCACCCGGTATACGGTCGTTGTGCAAAGCTTCCCCACGCGACTGGAGAGGGGACGGGCCAGGTACCCCACTTCAATCGTGTCGTCCACTTGGATAGCGGTCTGCTTCTTGCTCGTAAGTGCAAGGCCCAGCTTTCGAGCACACTCCATGCTCACAGAACTATGGCTCGTGCAACAATCTAGTACAATCCCCACCTTTCCCTTGACGCCTTTCACTCGCGCCTCCAAGAAAAGTGCGGGTTGCTCCTCCTCATACCCAGAATCCCATGCCTTGACCTTGGGAAACCCCCTTAATTACTGCAAGGCGTTCGGGTGGGCGGTCAACTGGCGGTTTGGACTGAGAGGACCCACGAGTAACGCCATCTACTCCTGGCTCTTCTTCTTTCCTGACTCCTTTGTTGCTTTCTCTACTTCCTCCGTCGCTTGCTTCCCCTTCCCTTGTCGCTTACCCTTGCCGTCGCCATTCTTAGAACGCCATCAGTCACGCGCAATATGGCCAGGTTTGCCACAGTTGAGACACTTGCACTGTTGCAATTCTCCAATGTCCATGGGCGTGTTGTTGCTCTCAACCCGCTTGCCGTAACCACCACCAGAAGATTTGTGTCCGTTGGCATGAGCCTGGTGTACGCGCGAGTCGTGCCGCTTTGCTGCTGCGATCATTGCATGCAGGTCATCGTTGAGGCCGTGCATCATCATCACAACGCGTGCATCATCCTTGAGGTCGTTGCTGTAGTGGAAGCACAATTTGTGGGAGTCGAAGCCACAATTGGCAACGATCCCACTAATTGGGTGTAGTCGGCAACGCTACCAGTTTGGTGAAGCCGACGTGGCTTACCACACGCGTGGCTCCTCACGTCACCCACGGTGAAGCGCTTGATGAACGACTCCATGAACGTTTTCCACCAGGTCGGCCATTTCAGGGTAGGGTCGCCACTGCTACAGGTTGGAGCCGATGGGGTTAAGATTTTGGTCGCGACTGCAATGCCGGCGACCATTGTTACTCCACTGCCGTGTGAATTGGACCGCATCAAATCGGCCCACCAATCCAACGATGCCCCTCTCAACAGGGTCATGGCATAGTCGCAGCGCGCCTCGTACCTTGAGGCATACACGCCGATAGTGATGAAGTATGATTCTTGTCCGAGTATCCAAGCATGTGGAGCTGGCCCATCCTTCCTTGATGGGTCAAACGGATCCGGCTTAGGCGGGCTCAGGGCTCCCACCGCAGGTACGTTTACTGTGGCAACTGCCACTGGTGTTGTCACGGGATGCTTTGCAAGCTCTTCATTGAGGTACGCGTTCTTCTTATCCAAAAGGTCCATCTTGGCCTCCATGTCGGCGAGCAACTTCTACAACGTTGTGGCTACTGTTAACTCGCCTTGTGCGTCAAACGTTGAGGCCCTTGGGAACGTGCCGGATGAAGTCATTCTGCTTTCCAGTACAACTTCTTCCTCAACGATTCCTCGAGCTACCGCCTTGTCACCGGAGTGCGTGGTTGGCCTTAAGAATGGATTTGCCAAGGAGGCAAGATGCGTGCTGGTCTATGCTAACTAGGAGAGGTTGCCACGTAGAATATTGTGTCCGTAAGCCAAGGGTGGCTCTCATACCAAATGTAAACTGGGAGTAATGTGCTAGCCTCAACCGGATGGTGTAGGCACCAACCGGTCGCATCGGTGACCAAGGAGAGGCAGGTGCACACCTTCCTTGGTTTGCGGAAGCATAGGGTCATCTTGGGGGAGCACAGGAACACGTGTGGCACAATGGGAGTAAATCGTACTTGTTATTCAACTGTCAATATACAAGACTATATGTACATGATGACACATCCTAGGCGACCCAGGGTCGCCGAGCCGTGTGCGGCTCTGTACAGGCTAGGGATGAGCGTGATTGCCTTATCATCATGTAGCTCATCTTTGCAGCTTTCCAACACACCACTAATTTCATCATTTCAAGGAGGAACGGCCGAGGTATGGCTATTTCCGTGAACCACGTCAATCTATCGGAGGCAGCAAGAACTAGTGACGGTGACGACCGTCCGAAGCGCCCTTTCTGGTAAGAACACATCAGAGCGCCATTCCAAAGCACCCTTGGCCCTCAATGATCCTTGACTCATTTACTATCCTGGCCCCAAGGCGCACTTCGGCTTTACTGGGTCTTTCGAGGGTCGAGCCTTGGTCCTTAAGGATGAATTCCCGTCACCTGTGTTCCCCTCGGCCGTTCCAACCTTCGGCCGGGCGTAACTTCCTCAATTCTTCATGGATGGACCCAGTTCTTGGGCTGATCTTGCACACTTTTTCCTGTAGATTGCAAATCCACAGTCAAATTTCACATGCAATGAAGCCTTAAGCTGTAATCAGTGCCATTGGTACTGTCCAGTTTACATGCATGCTGACATCCTTCGTCCTCTCTAAGATGAGTCTCTCGCTGAGCATGCCACGTATGTACTCCTTTTGATCGATGACTATTCTTGTTACAAATGCGTCTTCTTTTTTTGGGCAAAGAGCGATGTTGCCCAGACCATTTAGTCGTGGTATGCGTCCGTGCAGAGACAAAATCGTCACCAGTTGCTTCGCTTTTGGTCTGACCGCAGTGGCGAGTTTTTTTTGTGCCACAGCATCGTTCTTCGACCGCAAGGGTCTAGTTCATGAGCTCTCTACCCCCTAGTCTCCAGAGAAGAATGGGGTCACCGAGCGCTAGAACCGCAAACTCGTTGAGGGCGTCCGCGCCATGATGGCTAAGGCTGGCTTCCTTGGGCCGCCTCGGACCTTCTGGTCCGAGGAGGCCCATTATCGCACGTGGGTTTGGAACTGGATCCCACATGGCCCTCTTGCCCCCGAGACCACACCGTTCTAGCTTTTCTTTGGTTGACGTGCTGACCTCAGTCAAGCTGTTGTTTGGGGCACCATGGCTACTGTCTATCTTGCTCCCCTTTCTCGGTCTGGCAAGCCCAATCCGCCTAGCCGCCTCTGCATCACCCTCGGGGTTGCGCCTCACTCTCATGCACACCTCTTTTGTGACCCGGTTGCCCATCGCCTCATCGAGTCCTGACACACTCATTCTTTTAACAGATGACTTACGACGCTTTTCGTACGGGCCGCTGTCTCCCTCCCTGGACCTGTGCCATGACCTACACCTCCAATGGCCTTGTGGTTGCTGGTACCCCTTTCCCTTCTTTACCTCCCTTGGAGACCACCTCCTCGTCTCCTCCACGTCCACCCACATCCGCTCCCTTCCCCCTCCCTTCATTCCCCCTTCGTCCGCCGAGCCGCCGACCTCTCACCCCCTTCCCCCCACTCCCACTTCCTTCCTTCCCTCTTCGTCTGCCCTACCGCCCCGTCCTGCGGCTCCTTCACTTTCTTCCCCGGTCGTCCCTGCCACCACTGGTGGGCCTCCTTCTGTGTCCGTCTCCCCTCCTCTCCCCCTTGGTACTTTTCCCTCTACCTCACCTCTCGTCCCACCTCCTCCCTCTCTGCCCGCTCTATCTCCCACGCCTCCATCTCCTCCCCCGCCTCCTTCACCTCTTATCGCTACTGCTGTCCTTCATCTGTCTCTCCCCTCTCTCCCCTCTTGCCATCCCCCGTGCCATCTCCAGTCTCTCCTCCCGGCTTCCTCCCATCTCCTCCTCCGATCCCCTCTACTCTGACCGCGCCCCAGGCTGTGGGGTCCTCCCGTGGGACTTTCCCCACTCGTAGTACAGGTCCTGTTCTCCTCTCTATTAAGGATGTCCCGGAGGACACCCCTCCACGGGTATCCACCCCTTTCGACCTCGTGGAAGATCCGATCCTCGTAGCTGTGGTGCCGCCTCCTTCATCCTCACCCCCAGCCGCCTCCTCTGCCGACCCCTCGCCCCTTCTTCCTCTTGTCGATGTCCTCTCTCGGGAAACTTGTCCACCCCTTCCTCCTTCTCCCTCTTAGTCCCCTTCGCCACCCGCTCCCCTCTCTTGTCCATCCCGTCCCGTGGCAGTTCTCCCCCACCCACCGGTCCCTAGCCCGGATTCCCTTCGTGGTGTCCCCTCTTGCCCCAAATCGTGGATGCGCACGCATGCTGCATGGACTTTTCCTTTTGTCCCTCCTCCCTCCCCTCTCCTCTCTCCCCCCACGTACTTCTTCCTGTTCCTCCCATCTCTACGTCTCTGCCTCCTCGTTCCATCCTGGACACTCCTCCCTACTCACTTGTTTCTTCCCGCACCCTCTCTTGCACCGCTCACGCTCTTACTTGTTCCTCTATAAATCCTCCCACCATTCCTCTGCCTTCCTCCTCGCCCCCTTTCTCTTCTCCCACTCCAATCGTTCCTCCCTTGGTCTCTTCAACATCACCGATCCCTGCGTCTTTCCCTTCCTCTCCCTCCCTGGTCTCCTTTGCACCTCTCCCCCCTTCCCCTTCCATCCCACCTCCTTCCTCTTCTCCCCTCCCTTGCCCGCTTCCTACCATTGTCATGTTGTCATCCATTTCTCCCCCACTCACCTCCCCTGCCGCTCTCCTTGCCTCATCATATGCCGCCCCTCCGCCCCCCTCTTCACCACTCCCTCCCCCCTCGTGAAGGCCATCACTAACTACAACCTATTGTTGATTTTCTCAATGCAAACAAACATGTTAAGATGACAGGCACATTGGAGCATTGGCCAAGACGCATCAACATAGCCAAACACCAAGCAAAAATGCCAGTAACGAAATCAACCACTGAGGTCATTAGGTGTTTCATGGCAAGAAACATAGCTACAATATATACATGAGACCCCCCGCACCTCTATGGTAACCACCTCAAGAGATTATCCACTATAATGATTTTCTGAGCAAATCTGGATGGAATATAGCGTGGATTTTTCTATTTCAATAATCTCTGAATGCGGACAAGAAGGATTTGGTGAGATTGTACAACCTTACTAGCACAAAGAACAAGTCATTTTGTTGACTTTTGGAGATCTTCGAGTTAAGATTATCTTCCCACCACCCACCAACGACACATCTTGTGGGACCATGAAAGACAAGACTCTATGTCTTAGACAGGCATTGGTGGCCAGCGTGGAGTTTCAATGTTTGGAAGTATTGCATGGCATTTGACCCATGTCTCCAAATCTAGGCTAGTAGCAAAAGGCTTACTAGACTCCAACAATTCTCCATCTTTATGTTTTTATAGGAGTGCATCCACATGGCACTTATTACCAGTAATTATGGAAATGGCCCATAGCCAAAAAGTGACACCTGCGGTTGTGCTTCTTCGAATAACTCTGACACGTTTCAATCTCACAATCATTATTGTGAACGTAGAGGACACATCCTGTCTCTTCTTGGAGGGTGTTGAAAAAGACCATGACTTACCGTTGTGTTTTAGCAAAATCAAGTTAAGAAATCTGCTAGTAAAATCTGCTGACACATACACAATGTTTTTGGTAGAGAATGTCAAATATCAGTGGCGTTTTACTGTCGAATTGACAGATGAACACAGATGAATCACACTTTGAAGAAGGAACTGTTCAACCACCAGCTATAGTTATTACTAGTGATAGCTAGTAGAAGGTCCTTTGCCTTCTCCAGCACCGAAAGCGTGAAATTTGTTCACATGTTACTACTAAATACCTTATTTATTGGGTTTCTTTTAGGCTTGAACATTACTCATGGGAGGCCGAATCTTGCTCATCCGCGTGTTTTAGAGCGAACTTGCCAGGTGCACGAAATGACATATTGCAGGCGGTACCACTTGGACGTGAAACTAACAAAGAACATTCCCACTAAGTAGCATTCATGTTTAGGAAACCATAGGAGGTTGGGGGCATCGAACATGGTTGGTGCACAAGCTTTCCAACGCGAAGGGAGAGGCTGCCAACTGTGCCGATTGACAAGTTGAAGCTTAGGTCAAGTTTTGTGCACTTTTTCATGTGTAGCTTGTAATTGGAATTTTTATTCTCTTCCACAATGTTGATGCCTCACTATCGGAAACTCCTCCCTTTTTTCATGAATCATGATGGCTCATAATAAGCAAGGAGGTATGTGGTAGGAGGGCCGGTTCGGCCTTTCCATCTTACAATAGTGAGGGGATGGCCAGCAGACACCCCTCGCCAAACCGACGGCTGACTAGTGGCCAGCCTCTCGTTTGCTACTAGCCGGTGACCGCTCTTTTTAAAGAGGGGAAGTCCCACATAACCCTACGGTTACTTAACCGATGGGTACCTACACTAGTATAACTTCGGCTATATGGAGCATATTCTTGTTGTAAGCTCCCACTGTAATGGTGCCAGCAAAAAGGGTGACCACCCCCAAGGCATATCTATTGCCGCAAAAAAAAAATACTACCTGGTTAGCAGCAAGATGGTCGATAATCCTTGAAGTGAAAGGTCGGCCACTTGTCAACCACTTGTTGGCAAGTGATCAAGTTTGCTGCTGAATTAACACCCATGTGCTGCGAGGCCTGGACGGTTGAGGCTGGTGGCATCGAGCCCTTCTCATGACCCTCCCTTCTTTGCACCACACGGTTAGCGAGATGAGGGAAGAGAGCGAGTGAGAGAGTGCACGAGTGAGAGAATTTGTTGATGCATCATCAAGCCTGCCTTACACTTCACGGTTTTGCTCTAATCCGCTAGAAGCGAAACTAAAGTTCGTTCCTTGAGAACTTCGGTTTTTGAGCACGTAGACCCTGTGCAAAATCATGGGTTTGGGTATTGTCCCTGTTCTTTCAGTCATAGGATAAAGGGACGAGGTAAAACGAAATGGGCCTGAAGAGACTCATATGAGTGATCATTTAGGTTAAGACATGTGACTATTGCGTGTAGAGGAGAGCGGATGCATGAAGAATTGTGTTGTTTTATGTGTCAGTAATTAATAAGATATTGGATGGGGATTTATTTTCTATGGCTTCACATTAGATATGTGCGGGTTAAAATAGAGCAAAATTGCATTAGATATTTTGAAGCCTAAAGTTCATTACATGCATGAGTACATTGTTTTCCTTTGATTGTTGGGTTAGTAATCTAAAAATACTTGAACAGGTTCATAAGAATGAAGAATCCAAAACCTCACAAGTAGATAGTATGAAATTATGTAGGAGGAGAAGTTTTTCTTGTGCCACCATCTTAGGTTTGAGGTTTGGAAATTTTTGAGTGAATGATGGACAATGTCGAACTGTGGGTAAGCCTTCCATCTATGCGCAAGCCCCTATTCTTCAAGGGGTCTAACCAATAAAACGCCCACCTAAAACATCATGGTTGAATTTCACATTTCTATTCAATGTCCTAAGGTAGAAGGAATCAAGGTCTTCACAAACTGTTTTCAGTTAGACTTTGGCAAGATGCCACGTTTTTTATCGTGTTTAATATAGTTGGTGTCAAACTGAAAAGCAAGGTTGAAAGCCCAATGATCTGTCGTTTTACAAGAGTGTCTAGTTCACATATACCTAGTTTTAGAGCCATATAGCTGATATGCCAATTTCACACACAAAAAAACGCATATGAAAGTGCCAAAAAATATCACGCATATGACAATGTCACACAGAAAACAACGCATATGACAATGCTGAACATAAAACAACGCATATGCCAATGTGTTACGCAGAAAATACCTTAGGAACCCAGAAACGCTAAAAAAAAGTCATGTTCCCGCCACATACCATGTAGCATTTATGCGTGACGTGCTTTTTTTCATTCACTATGTCTCAGACGAATGCACCATTGCACTTTTTTCCATGTCAGGTCCAAAACACATGTTGTGATCCTGCATGAAGAAAGGGGTGGGCGGCTGGTTAATGTTTTTGTGGAGGCTGGGTTGATGGTTGCTTTTGTAACGCATGACGGGCGGATGGTTGCTTTGCTTCGGAACTATGGGTGGATTGTTGCTTTTCTTACCAACAACGGGTGGATGAGAGTCACACATCGCGTTTTATGGGTATTGTTGCTATTTCACCCTTTACAAGAACCATTTCCGGACGCCTCATCACTCCATCAAGCATGTAATCATATTTCTTCGCGAAGCATTAAGAACTTTCGCATGGACAACAGTCATCTCCATGCTGTACCCTTTCTGACGGAAGTAGTTTCCCTGTCTTATTTCACCGTCCGGCTTGCCGGAGTTTGTTGCCTCTCAGATTCCCGAGATAGGCTTCGAAAGTGACAAACGTTGCCGGGTATGTTTGTCGTGCAAGGATACTTGTCAAGATGCAACGTCTTGAAAAGGTTTCGTACTTGTCACTTTTCTGTCACAAAGTTGATTGCAGGGGAGACAAGAAACGATCCTCTCTATTCGAGATCAAGAGGAAAAGATACTTCTCCCGCTGAGTAATTTCCTCTCTATAGCTTCAGCAACTTTTCTAAAAGGTCCCGAGGCTCTTCAGGTTCCGAATCTAACCGAACTAGTCTAGGTGGCAGAAGATATCCTCCGTCAGTGGGGCAGGATTTGTTTTTAAGGAATGGTCGAGCTCAGACACAGAGGTCGAGCCACAGAGGAAGATTTCAATGATAAATCTGAAACGGATCCTCTGATTGAATAATCTTTGATCTCGTCTTGATTTGAAGGTAACTGTATCGGATTGCTGTCGATACGAGTGGCCGAACCGCGGTCTTTCATTATAATCGTTCATGAATCTGCATGGCTGGACGGTCTACGTTGGGCGTGACCTTGACAGGCCGCGGCTGAAAAGCGGTGAGTTAGCAGCATGTTTCGCGCAGCAACTTCCTGCCGTTAGTAACGGCTAGTATTCATCAATGTTGCTGGGACTAAGGGTGCGCCTAGTAGTCGTTGGTTTCCGGGTAGGTATCCACTCTCCCACATATGGCGGAGCCGAGCCGCGTCCAAGGCGCTTTGGACGCGGATTGTCCCATACGGACGTGTTCCGGGGTCGACCTCGAGGTAGCGTGACAAACTCGTCGATTTTGGGACACCTGGCGCCCCCTCGCCTGTCCAAAACCTTGAAGCGCCGAGTGGCGACCCGCATGAGCCTGGGTTGCACCGCAGGTGTGAAGGTTGGCGTTTTCTGACGGCGAGCTGAAGATCTCCAGAGGAATCGACGGCGGAAGAAGACCAGGTGCGTGGGCCAAGTGAAAAAAGTTCAAGTCAGGTGCGATGGGCTACTCCTGCGTAAACGGAGACAAACATCATCGTGTAAAACTGGCGCGCGACAAGGACCATTCTCACCAAAAAAGGCGGACACAACAAAAGAACAGAAAACAAAACAAATACGGCAAGAAGCCCCACGGAGCATTTCGAACAACATACTTACAACAATCCTTAAAACTAGCTCCATCCAGAAGTACATTTTTCCAAAATATTCTATTATTTTCCTTGAAATATTCCAATTATTAAATCAAAGGACTCAAAGAGATAACATAAACCCTCAAAGTAAACTTTGACCAATAATAAAACAAATGATTTCTTAAAAAATGGGACCTCACACATCTAATGGGAAATGAATAAAGAAAAATAAAATCATCATTGAAACAATTATTTGAAAAAAATCATAACATGTAGATATACATACAGGTATAGAGATAGATTTAGATGTACATGTACATATAAATATAAATACAAACACAAATACAAATATAGGTATAGATATGTATATATAAATATAGATATAGATAAAGATATAGATATAGATATACATAGACATATAGATATAGATCTAGATATAGATGCAGATACAGATATAGATATAGATATAGATATAGATTTAGATATAGATATAGATATAGATATAGATATAGATATAGATATAGATATAGATATAGATATAGATATAGATATAGATATAGATATAGATATAGATATAGA
>SZWC01005198.1:39326-53326 GCA_023375785.1 Penium margaritaceum
TATAGATATAGATATACATATAGATATAGATATAGATATAGATATAGGTATAGATATAGAGATAGATATAGATATAGATATAGATATAGATATAGATGTAGATGTAGATGTAGATGTAGATGTAGATGTAGATGTAGATGTAGATGTATATTTAGATGTAGATGTAGATGTAGATGTAGATGTAGATGTAGATGTGGAGGTAGATTTAGATGTAGATGTAGACTTAGATGTAGGTGTTAATGTAGATGTAGGTGTAGATTTAGAAATAGATGTAGTTGTTGATGTAGATGTGGTTGTAGATGTAGGTGTATATGTACATGTAAATGTAGATGTATACATAGATACACATGTACATATAGATATAGATATAAATGTAGATATAGTCAAAGATCTAGATATAGGTGTATATATTTGCTTACATTCTAGATGTAAAATAATTTATCAAACAACCATAATCCCATATACCTATAAAGAGATACTTGGAAAATGCCATAAAACGTGCATGGGTGTCATAACTATAAAAGAAAACATTCACGAGAGACTTAACATTTTCTCTCTTACGACAGAACAAAATATTACAAGAACATTTTGTTAAGAAATCCTGCCATGTCAATCTAATTTCCTTCCATAAGATATATACAATGTTATGTGAAACCAAACACCATCATGGTAACATGTTCATCCCTAAGTCATCATCGTATGCATTTCATTCTTCATTATATTTTTGGCAGGTTCCTATTAGAACATGTTAAATAGATGTTTTGTAAACATCACAAGTGGTATCTTTTCTACATTGGTATTTCATAGTTTGTAGTTCACATATGGTGATGATAAATAAATAAAACATGTATGCATAAAAATGTTCAAAAGAATGAATTCAAGCAAGTTTCACGTTACTAAGAACATACAGATGATAATGTAACTATGTGATTACTGATTGATGCAAACGTAGGTGCAAATGAACATGTAGATATAGACGTCGATGTAGATGTAGATGTAGATGCAAATGTAAATTTTGATGTACATGTAGATATGGATGTAGTTGTACATGTGGATGAAGATGTAAATGTAGATATACATGTAGATGTATATGTAGATATAAATGAATTTGCAGCTGTAGATGTACATGGAGGTAACACCATTCCTTTGCATCTAGATGTTCATTTATTTGGAAGTGTTAAGTAATATGTAGATGTAGGTATACATGTAGGTGTTATCGTTGATGTAGATGTATATGTGGATGTAGATGTAGATAGAGATGTAGATGTATGTGAAGATATATGTGTACATGAATAATTTATATGTACAATGTTTATGTATATGTAAATGTATGCATGTATGTATATGTTTATGTTACGATGTATTTTTCTTTCTATGTATATTTCTATTTATTTTCATGTGTATATGTATATGTATATGCTTATGCATATGCATGTGCATATGTATATATATATATATGTATATGTATATGTACATGTATATGTATATATATATATATGTAGATGTATATGTATATGTATATGTATATGTATATGTATATGTATATGTATATGTATATGTATATGTATATGTATATGTATATGTATATGTATATGTATATGTATATGTATATGTACATGTACATGTACATGTACATGTACATGTACATGTATATGTATATGTATATGTGTATGTGTATGTGTATGTGTATGTGTATGTGTATGTGTATGTGTCTGTGTATGTGTATGTGTGTGTATGTGTATGTGTATGTGTATGTGTATGTGTATGTGTATGTGTATGTATATGTATATGCGTATGCATATGCATATGCATATGCATATGCATATGCATATGAATATGCATATGTATATGTATATGTAGATGTAGATGTATATTTATATGTATATGTATATGTATATGTATATGTATATGTATATGTATATGTATATGTATATGTATATGTATATGTATATGTATATGTGTATGTATATTTTTATGTAAATTTATGTTTATTTTTCATTAATGTTTCATGTTGTATGCTTAGAGTTGTATTGCATGAGTTATCATTACATTTTGTTTTATGAGTAGTGTTTTGTTACATGAAGTTTGATATTCCACTACTATTCATTCACTTTCATGAGTTTTAAAGGCCGTTCAAGACTAATGTTTTTTCAATCTATATTCATATAAATGACATCTTGATATTATGGATGTACTTCTAAGCATGGTTTCCTGGGTTGCTTTCCTGTGTTTTTTTTGGAGTGTAGGCCACCACCATGAGTCAATAGATGAAAACTGTTTTTTGTGGGATGGCGCTCAAACCCGCAATGCGCGAGATCGGACTGTCGTCGACGGGCTCTCGCTGGCTCGCTCGTGTGAGTCGAGCGAACGATGCAAGGTTGCTGCTCCATTTTTGTCGCTTCCCGACCGGCGGTTGTCCAAATGCTTGTCGCGACCCATGTCCAAAACTCGCGGAAAACAGGAGATTCAGTGGCGGGTCGAGTTTATTCAACCTGCGGCTGTTTGGTTGAGTTTCTTGGTTGGATTATCGAGTTTTTCACGTGGAAACCTGTTTTTACGTTTTCAAACCACTTGTTTTCAGCTCTGCACATGTGCCGTATGGCACATGTGTCATCTAGCACATGTGCTAGATGTGCTCGCCTGTATCCGGCATCCGTTCGCCTCCATCTCGTCCTGAGCAGCCGCAGGCCTATGCACATGCAATACTCGATGGAATGGGAAACATCGCCCCGCACCATGGCCTATCCAAGCGTCCCTACGTGCATCCCTCGACTCGTGCATGATCATCAACGCATGGTCCAACCACGGTTGAGCCGTGGTTGGGTCCTCGCTCCTCCCTCGCTACCTGTTCCGCTGGCCGTCACCCTAACCCGTCGTAGATATCCCGTTTCGCCGGCCGTCGCACCAACCCTTCGGCATCACCCTAGGGCCTATTTTGGGGGAGGTCTCGTATGATTGAAATCTGCAGTCTTATGCTGCTAAACCGTGGTCCAACATGCAAACCTTCAAACATTACACGAGAGAAAATAATCAGGAGGAGTGCATTGCTAAAACTACAAGTGGCTAGACTTCAAATGTCATAGTGACGTTCAAACAGCCATGTTCAACAAGCGGCCGCACACAAACATGCAATTTGCAATGAGACCGCGAATAAAAACTTGATGCAACACCTCCAAAAAAGAACCCTGATTTCTTTTTTCCACAAATTTCGTCACTATGACTGAAAATTGCAGATCCCAACCACGCTAGACAATGCAGCAATGTCGAAGCCTCTGATTTCGTTGGTTTCCGTGGTTG
Organism: Penium margaritaceum; assembly: GCA_023375785.1. NCBI lineage: Eukaryota > Viridiplantae > Streptophyta > Zygnematophyceae > Desmidiales > Peniaceae > Penium > Penium margaritaceum. The sequence continues at coordinate 42,624 of SZWC01005198.1, forward strand.
AGTTCAACCAACCACGGAAACCAATGACTACCAGGCGCACCCTAAGGGTGGGGCTAGGTGCGATTGAAATCGTGGGTTGAACGCCCTCAACCCACGATTCCGACCAAATCGGAACCGCACCAACAACCCCCCCCCCAATGCCCCCAACCCAACTGACCCCAGCTTTGACCCCAAACTCCTCGATAATTACCACGTGCCCCTCCCCCCTTGCCCACACCCACCCACCTCCAGCACCCACACCTCACCCTCCCAACACATGCACCTCCACATTGCCCCCTGCAAGCTCAACCCCACGCGACACTCCAGCCCAACCAACACCTCCTACAAGCGCTCCAAGACCTCCTACTCTGCCAGAGCCGACACACACCCCATTGCAGCATGACATGCTAGCACCCACCACCGTTGCCACACCTACCATCCATCAGCCGGTCTTCGTACCGGTCCTCGTCAACCAGACCTCCCTCCTCCATGGACGCATAAATGAACTCCATGGCACCTGCAAAGACCTCCTCTTACCTCTTCACTCGCTTCCTGCCGATGTCGTAGACCTTAAATCGCGCGTCCCTCCAGATGCAGCAGAGACACTCAACACCATTGCCAAGATGGTTGAAAGCCTCTTTGCCCAACTGGGCGACATCTCACGCACAAAGTGCAAACTACATGAGCGCGTGGCGCATCTCAGGGAGCAAATGCGCAGCCTCCATGGCTCCCTCATCTGCTCCTTTCATCACCTTAAGCTCCAGCCCTGCTCGCTCAACGCGTTAGTGGATCCAACCCCAAATACCACTCTACCCACCCACAGAGAGGCACAACCTGATCCTGAACCACATGACAATACCCCCTCCTACAGAAGGTTGCGCGCGGACGAGAGCAAATACGATACCGCGCACCAAAAAGCGGGCTACACGTCAAGGCAAGAACAATAGCGCGAGAAGGAGTGGCCAACAACTGCCACCACCCCCTGCCATGCCAACCCCCCCCCATAGCAGCCCCTCCACCAGCGTCCTCTGGCCCCTCAGCTTCGACCACCCAGCCATCAGCCTGACCGCGCCTCTCAGCTGCCCCATCTACATTGCCACGCCCTCCATCCCCTTCTAAGCGCTCTCCTCGACCCTCCTCCCATCCGGCATGGAACCCTCTCTTCCCTCCTCCTCCCTCACCTCCAACTAAGCAGCGGCCCCCGCACACGTCCGCTCACAACCACACTACCAGCACGACTACGCAAGTGTCCCGGCAACAACTGTCGCAAAACACCATGGCCCCCCCAATGCAGAAAGAAGCACCGGGCCGCCTGCGCGAAAGCGCCAGCAAGCTCCACGCGAGACATGTAGGGCCAAAGACAACGGTAAGCCACCCCTCCTACAAAACCCTGACCTTCCCCACAATGTGCATGCTGTATGGATATCTGGGCTGGGCCAACGAGCTTGCACAACACCTGCACGCACTCGCCTCTCCTTATAACTGTGCAGATGTTGCATTCGACTAGACCAAGGCCCCATCCCTCACCAAGTCCATGATGCTTACCAACAATGGGGTCATCCCTTACCGAGGGATGTCAAGGTCCTTCCCCTTCCCACTGTTGCCCGTCACACCGATCTACCCATTCTTCTCCATGGTTTCCATAACCCCAATAAGTTGTTAAAACTCCTTCGCTCCTTTGAGAAGGATGTGCACCACCGATGCAACCTACGACAAGAGCCTCTCCAGATTCACTTAAAGGACCGAAGAGGCTTTCAAACCTTCGTTGCATGCTCCAACCCATCAAACCCCACGCAAATGACCCCCGCCACCGATGATCCACAAACCCAGTGAAGACGGCTACGAACCCTATCACCAATCCACGAACCTCCTACGCCATTGACACCAGTACTATCCTTCCTCTTTTGGAATGTACGCGGCATGAAAGACGTCTCGCTACACCACCTTTGCTCCTGGGTTTTCACCTCTCACACCTTCCTTGTTCTTACTGAAACTTGGTGGGATGGTGTGGACCCTATGCCAACACTGTCTAACTCCTGTGTATATGCATTACCCTCCCCCTGCACTCTTGTAAAGCACATGCCTTGGCGAACAATACAAGCAAGCCCACAAACACCCATGCACCTCCCCCACGCCGGGGCAGAATCGCCCTCTACTATCCTACATTTGTATGTCCTCTATCGACCCCCCCGTCTCCCAACCTCCTAGGTGTGTGCCTCAAACTCCCCATGGTTGAACCCATTTACACCTTTATGTGTTACTACCCCCACCCCAAACAGGTACCACCAGTGAAGCATCCATCTTTAACAAACTCTCCACCTACCCTCTTGCTGATCCCAAATAAGAGCCAAATCGTCGTTTTAGGGGACTTTAATGCACGAACGGGCTCCCTTCTCCCCATGTCCTGGGACAACCGCCTTGCTCCATACCCCTTCACCACGCGACACAGTCCACACCCTCATTGTCGCATTAACACACGCAGACGACGCTTGATTTTCTTCTTTGAGCAGCACGTGCTCGCTATTGCTCAAGGCTCTACTGAGGGCAACTCATTCACTAGGGGCTCGCACGGGTACTCAAATGACAGTGTGATTGATTATGCATTGTTGTCCTACTCACTTTGCCCTTTTTCCCTCACAGTAGTTGAAAACACCGTAGACACAGGTCACTAGCTTTCTCCCATGTCACCCCTATCACCATCCCTCACTCTCATCCATCTACACCCTTCTCTTGGAAAACATTCCTGAACTAATACCCTCTTGCCCTCTCCACACCCCTAATCCAAGATCTCCTCCAAACAACGTCAACAATGCCTGAATTACCACAATTCTTCTCCTCTCTCATTAAAGCACTCCAAGCTGCATCCAGAGCCGCATCACCTTCGTCACCGTCTTGCCTGCTCCGCCGCTCACATGCCCCTTCGTGGTCACCCCTCTGTCATGCTGCACACCGCATCTACAAAATTGCCCGTCGCTGGTCCCCATAGTCTCCCCACACTACTCGGCTCTCGCTTGCTTAACGCTGGACATGTAAAGTTGCCAAAGCTGCATATCATGTAGAATCCACTATCCGCACAGTCAACCTCTTTACCAGCAATCCACACGCTTTCTTGCGCTCATTCTCTACTACACGCTCACCACCGGCCTCAATTCCGCCCACACAACGGGGATCCTATGCTACAACACTGTTCGCATGGCCAACCCTCGTGCCTGCAACTAACCTTGCCCCTCACAAGGATCCCCCATTACCAGTCGCTAACTTCACCGAGTATTCAGTCGTGAATCGAACCATAGAGGAGACCCTGGATGGAATGCGTAGGCGTAGGGCTTAAGACACCCATGGCCTAAGGCTCAAGCACCTCCTCCCACGTGAATTTGCCCCTTTTCTTTGTAGGCTGCTAAAATTGTACCTCTCTACCGATCCCCTCCCACCTCACTGCAGAGAAGGTCTCATCCACTCCATCCATAAGCGTGGTGACCGCACGAACCCCAACAACTATGGCCTCCTTATTATACAACCAACCTTCACCAAACTCTACTCCACCTACCTCCTCTCACTTCTGCTGTCACACGCACCCCCTAGCCAATGTCTTCACCCTGCCCAAAATGCATTTCTCCCAAAACACAATTCTCTTGACCATGCCTTTGCCTTGTACACCCTGGTCCTCTCGTCGCACCGTAGGAAACACCCCCTTTGCGCTGCTTTCCCAAACCTTTGCGAGGCCTACGACTCCGTTAGCCATGAACTAATCTTTGTTCAACTTGCTGCTCTCGGCCTCACCAAAAAGGAATTTTGCGCTATAGAAAAGCTTTATTCATCAGCCATCGCCCGTGTCCACACCTCTGCCAACCACTGTGACACCTTTCCCATAAGCCACGACGTTCTCTAAGGTGACCCATGCAGTCCTTTACTCTTCAACTACCACATTGACCCCCTAGCTCGTGCTATCTTCCGCATCAACACGGATGCTCTCACTCTCCTTGGTACGCCCATCCCACTCCTCCTACAAGCCGACGATGTCGTCCTCCTCTCAAAGTCGATCAGCGGCCTTCAACGTGCATAGGACAAGGCATTGTATTCCCTGAGTGCCCTCGGTCATACAATTCATCCAAACAAGTGCGTCGTCTTGGTCTTTCACCCACCTCCTATGTGTCTAGTCCACCCATTTGCCTTCCCACGTTACCCTCGGCATCCTACCACCCCTTCTTTCATGACTACACCTACCTTGGCTTACGCTTCTTCGCTATCTCCAGACACATGATTGACACAAAGCCATTGATCACAAAAGCACACAAGGCACTAGGGGCAGTCCAACAGAAATGCACCTAATTCACCATATCCACTGTCTTCCTTTGCTTTACTCTCCTTTGGGCCCTCTACCTCTCCCTTCTGATGTATGGCATTGTGATATGGGGCCCATCTACCCTTGCTTTAGTGCGTCCCTCCTACTTCACATGCAACCCTCAATGTGGCCTTCAAGATGCCCATAAACTACACCTTGAAGGCAATCTATGGTCTTTCTCTGCAACGATTGTCACAAGGTTGACGCCACGCCACCAGATACATCTTGATTTGAACACTCTCCCATTCCAGTTCTTACCCTTTGTCTATGGCTCTACGTACGCAGCGTATTTGGAAGCACTACCGGTGAATTGTTTTGCCAATGTTGCTTACTGCTGGCATGTTGAAATCCAATCGCCGTGGCATATCACGCTCTCTCGCGTCGCTCTTGCCTTATGCAGCTCACTCGCCCCAAACTCCTACTCTGAACTATCCCGTGCCTTCACTCGCTCCAAACTACGCTTGATCCTTCTCTCCCCTGGCCCGGCTAGACCCCCCCTTCACCCCTACTCCCCTATTCTTTCCCTCCCTCCATTCCTTGCTAACACCCCCTCTCCCCTGAGGCACTTGGAACCGTGCTTCCACAATGCCCGCCGCCATATCTCCCGCGCCGCCAACCGCCAACACCATCTCCGCTACCGATATTCCCAAAGCTCTCCACTTTCATTTCTCGCTATAATTATTCCTCTCTTTTGAGGACGAGGCTTGCTTGGTGTCATTTATGGCAGGTATGCTCCAAGTCTACTATAGTTACCACAACAGCCCTAGTGTGCAAGAGACACTAGGCTACCGGCATTAGCCCCGTGCTTCTCCCCCCTACGCGAACGCCACATCCTTAGCATCCGCAGCCAAGATTGACAGCCGCAAATTAATTAAAACGATGGAATAAATTGGAGCGAGCTCGGAACATGGAGCAGTCGTCTGGCCACCGCTCACCTGAGCTCGGCACTTGTGATATGCCGTTACTAGGCCTCTTTGGCCACCTTTGGCATGTGATTCATATTGACCAGTGTGCACCGTCCCTCCCCCCCTTTAGGATCTCGCTAGGACACCGCTTACCTTGATCTCTACATGCTTCTTTACATTAGAAGTGGGCACATGCATGCCCCTCCTCATGGTTGTTGTACACGTATGTCCTCCCTAACTTTCATTGTCATGTGTGGTTCTGTGCCACCGTCCATTCCCCGTGGAGGGGTAGCGATGATAGACATAATCTATGTATCTATCTATCGACCAAATCGGATGCTGCAGCGAAACTTCCTCCTTGCTCGGTTGAGTTTAGTGGTGGGGTGGTTTTGGCGAGTTTGTATTCCTTTATATTTACCATCAGTGGTTGAACATGCAATTGGAAAGTGAGGTTTTCTACCTCATTTATTTCTCACAGCATGCATTTCTTTCAGGAACTGGCAAGGACGGCCAGCTTCCCATTGCATGTTGGAATAGGTGAGTACGGATGGATATGGGTGAACCCATATAATTCACCCACGGACGTCCATGACCTGTTCATTGAGTTAGCGATGTGTAGGCAGTGGAGGATACAAAGTGTCTTGAATTTTGTGGGTGGATGAACCGAGTGAAATGTGGCGCACCCATTCCTTACAACGACCAATTCCGCAGTTCAACCGACAGCTCGCTTTGTTTAGCAAAGTTGGGTGGACTGCCTGTGCAATTGTTTTTGTACATTTTTTACATGTTGAAAAACTACCATTAAACATAAAATAGTTTTAAAAGGTCAGTCTGAATGACATGATGCCATGAACAAACAAGTCTTCAACCTTTGGTTTCACATTCGCCTTTAGTCTTGGCTATGAAATGTCTTCCTTTCATCTTGAAACTCTTTAAACTATAACATTTTTCTCTCATCAAGTGTTGAAGGAATGAAACCCTTCCTCTCATGTTCATTTTGATAACTCACATTTACCTTGCACTTTTGGCACCTTTATTTGTGCTTTATTTCTTACTGTTTACTTATATTAGTAAAAGCGATAGCTCCTATCTTTTTTCTTCTACCATTTCACTGCAAGAATTTCATTTTTTTCGACTTCTCATTCACTTGATCGTTTGCTGGTCACCTTACACGAGGATGCATGTTTTGTTATGGACAAAACATGGAATCCTAAAAGCCAATCCCCATCGTGGGATTGGGTGTCCTCTCACAAAGCCTTCAATTTTGCAAGAGGTTTGGGCCAAAAATGACAATTGTAACACATGTCTCCAATTTTCATCGATTGAATGTTCTTGAGAATAATAAGGAGTGCATGATAATTAAGTAGAATCAAGGTGGAAGCAAATTTTAAAACATTGACACGAGGTGAGACATGAACACATGCATCAACATGTTTTTCCAAGCTACATCGTGTAGGTGTTCATGGCTTGATATTGCCCTTGTTTCACACAAATTATCTGCATGACACTCATGTTAGACATTGCCAACCTCCAATGGTTTTTTCTTGTCTGCTAATATGACGGAACGGTATTCATTATATTTGTGTTGAGGGAGTACAAAGTTTCACCTTCCTTTGACCCTGCTTGAAATAATTTAATACAACCCTTGTGAGTAAGTTAGGCTAATTGTTTCCATTAGTTTTCTGACATATACAGATTCTTGAATTAAGAATGATCCCTGTAAGAATTTGAAAGGTTTATGCTTATAATGCATGAGAAGAAAAAGAGTTTGGCTGTTGCTGCTTACAAAATGTTTCATGGTGGTAGTTTATTTCAAGATATATGTTTTGGGTCCATAAATATTACCTGAAAGATGTATTTTTTCATCATACTCAGTGGAGGTAACAACCATTATAACGTAGGCTTGGTGTTTCTAATTTGAGGGGAAATGGCTTCATCATCTTGTATTGAAGCTTTTGAACTTCATGAGACTTCAAATAAAGGTTTTTTGTGCTTATCATTATGATTAAGGTTGTTATTCTTCAAATGTGCCTTGATTGTTAGTGATCCACAGGAAGGATTTGTCTATCTTTCCTCTCCAACTCTTCATTAACGTGTAGGACAACATAGGGTACAACATGATGTTAGAAATAAAAAAAAATCATGAAGTTTTAGTGCAAAATCTCATGGTAGTAGGAGTTCTTTGTAAACTCTCCTTGTAGTGTACATGTATGCATATTCATAAAAGGATTATTTTGAGACAGTTATTTCATGGAGCATATGCACATTTCACGGTATCTTTCACATCCAAATGTACAGATTATTTTTTTAACTATAACAATGGTATAAAGAAAGTGAAACAATAGATGTTTTCATTTTTATTTTTCATTACGAATAGCACATACCGTTCCAGTTTGTTTTGAATAAGGGATGGTAGAAAGAATATTTGCAAAGTGTTGGCATGAGGGTGTTTTTTAATCGCTTGTTCACACATGAAATTTTTGTGAATAGTTTGTCTGTTTTGTGGCTACGACTCATGTTTTCTATTTACCTTGATGATCATTCAGATGATTCTTTGTTTACGACCAATCTCAATTTTTGTTTATTTGATCATATATTTGATGCATTCATATATAGGTATTTTCATACCAAGTGACATCTCAATTTTTTGTACATTGATTGAAGAACCAGTCTAAGGGTATGTTGTAGTACGTCCACATTGGATTGTGAAAGTGTATGTTACCATGATAGGATCCCTTTTTGGTTCTTTTTATTCAAAGGAACTTTGTCTCATCCATTTTTGTCAACGCACTTAGGATTTAATGTAATGAGATGAAATTCTCCTCATGTGATTGGAATATTGTGCTACAAATGTTAGCATGAAACGGCTTTTGAAATTCCTTCGCACACCTGAGTATGACTGCGATTGCCAATGGGAAGGTACCGTAACATACCTTAATGGATGTTGTCTGATCATTGATTGAAAAAAGGGTTTTTCCCAGGTATATATCATGACGTTTCATTTATTATGATGTTTTTTTCATCTCTTTTCACTCCTAGCTCATGGACGTAGGATGGCTTTAAGGTAAAGTAGAACATTTTGGAATTCCTCCTTATTGTGCATGTATTTTAGTTAAATACTGGAGATATCATTCTTATTAGTCTAGATGTTTTGTTTGTTTAGATTTTCTGGTATTCATGTGATCTTCCATGGGTTACTCAGGATAATTGGGATGATATGATAACTGAGAAAATATGACATGTTTCTTGAATAAAGAAATGTGACTTATCCAACATCAATTCTATTGGAGCTTGGGAAGTGATTTCAATTTTTCTGAGCTCTCATATTCAGAACTCTCATGTGGGATCTTTAACAGAAGGTGGTATGAGATAGGTATTTGACACGCTTGTAGGATTTGTATTGTTGCACTTTATTGGCCTTGTTACGTCATTTTATAGTTTTCAGATTTTGGCATTATTTTTCACCTTTTCTTGACATTCTTTGTTCCTTTTCTGTTTTTCACTTTTGCTCCTGCAAGGCCGGTGCGCTAGTTTCTCAACGAGCAAATTGTTGCGTTCGTCGACCGTGCATGGCTTGACACCTGACAGTAATCGGACCTGCGGTGGAATCTGGGTCTCGATACGAGGTCTAGATCTTTTCGAGTTTTGAATTAGTTCCAGATTCTGCTCTTTGAGAGATTTCATCGTTTTTTTCCTTTAGGAAGACTTGGTTTTCGAGTTGTGTCCGAACACCTTCGATGCTCTCTCCTTCATTGCTGAGGATGTCCAGTTATCAAACCGGGTTTTTGTATTTTTCTGAAGATGAAAGAAGGGAGCAACGGAGAAATGATATAGACACATCCATTATCCTTGGACAGTAGTTGTGTGAAATCGCAGTGTATGACGACATAATCTCTGAATCGGGGTCTTCTGAGGGCAACTGAAACGGCGATAGTATCTCGTTGTGTTATCTCATTGCGTGGTTTTAACGTCCGAAACCGAAGGGCGTCGTAAGACGAATCCTCTTTTGTACGAAACCTTTGCTACGTAGAGCTGAAGATAGAACGTAATAGAAACCCCGTGAATTCCACGACGGGTCAGAATCATGTACTGATACAATCCCCTTCACAGATCGTAATAGTTTTCGTTATTTGTCGAAGAAACGACACCCTTAGTTGAATACTGTGGAGATTTCCGTGGAGACATCCAGTTGACCCGTCCTGTTAACTTTTTCTCCATATACCTCCTCTGAATTTATTAGAGCCTCTGCGCGTTTAGACCTACCTCTGTTCAGGCTCTTTGCTTGTGCCCTATTTCGCGAGAAATCCTTGCCCTCTCTGGGTGCGGCTGGGAGTCGTTGGGCCCGGTAGTTGGAAGTGCCGCGGCTGGATCGTTGGGATGCGTCGTTGAAGCATCGATTTCCGTGCGTTAAAACGCCATTTTTGAAGGTTTTTTTTTTCAATCAGACCCATTCAAACGGGGCATCGATGTCATCATGCTCATGCTTAACGCCCGTCGGTTGTCGATGTGCCATACCCCGGATGGGGATGCGGCAAACCGGGTGAGAATGCGTAAGCGTGCTTGCGAAGGACGAGCATGCCCAGCACGCTGAAGCCACACCCCGACATGCCATCCTCGAACCCAAGCGGCGTGAGGAGGCTAGCCATCCCCCTGCCTGCCACACCGACGGCCGTCGTTGAAGACCCTCCTGGACGCCTCAACGATCGTTCAACGCTTCGTTGGAGGCCTCGTCGCTCGCCCCCCCTGCCAGGAGGGTAGGAGTGGGCGGGGGGGGGGTAGGGGGGGGGGGGTGGGAAAGAGCCACAGACGGCTGGTAACCAAGCGCTCGCCTTTGCAGGTAGCAGCGAATGCTGGTGGCGCAGTGCGTGGGAAGAGTGGCAAAATTTTTTCAGCAAATTTGTCAAATCGATGGTCCAACGACGGAAGCCAACGATATCGCGTGGGAAGGTGAGTGGCAGGTTCGTTTTTCGTTGGAATCCGTCGTTGACGACGGATTCCAACGACTCCCAGCCGCACCCTCTGTCTCGCTGTTCATCCTCGTCGCGTGCACAGCACAAACGTGCTCACGTCAGCACGGTCCTTTCTGGTTTCCTGTCCCCTTCCGCCACACGAGACTCCCAGTTGTCAGACGTTTTCACACCCTTATCCATGCATGCTACCCCTCCGCGGTAGTCCCATCATAAGGGCCGTGAAGCTTCCCAAGTCGTTGCCGTCACGACTCCCCGCCCACCTACGGTCACTTGCCTTTTTATCCCACGAAAAACGAAGACGGCCGCGCCTTGCTGCGTTGACCTCGTCTTTATCCACTCTCTAGAGTGTTGCCCTGCAACAACTCCAGCAGCCTTTACGTCCATCGCCGGCCGACGCTCTCCCCTCCCACATCTCACTCGAAGAGCGCGCAAGGTGACGCCTTACACACGTGTTGCTACACTCCGCTGAGTGCATCGCCTTCAGCCACTGCACCCAATCCCCCCCCC
>SZWC01005198.1:74575-103270 GCA_023375785.1 Penium margaritaceum
GGCCTCCCTCTGGTTTCTACTCTCCTCCGCCGTGGGCGTCCTCAACCCCTAGCTCCCAACGTCCCTCATCTCGCGTTCTCATCACCGGGCCTTCTCAGAATGACCGCCAACTGAACTCTGCACTCTCTCATGCCATTCACCAACGCCACCTCCGTGATCAGGGAGGTGAGAGTGTGCGTTTGGTTGAGGGGGGACATGCGTGTGCCGTTGATTCGCCTCTTCGTGGGCCGCCTCCCGGTTATGTTTAGGGTTGTTCCCCGGTCGATGTCCAGTGGATTGAAAAGTGGCAGTCGTACAGTCTTCCTCGTTGTCTTGCCTCTTGTGGTCAGTGCTTTCTACTCGCTCTGCCATTGCCGCAGTGAGTCGTGACCATGCGTCTGTCCGCATGACGGGTGGCTTCTGGATCCTTGATTGAGGAGCCACCCACCACATGACCTCTTGTCGCTCTTCACTCATTTCTCTGGGTTCCGTTGGCTCTATTCGCTTTGTTTGCACTGGCTCTGGCCAGCTTCTCCCTGTCCAGGGTGTTGGGGTTGTTCGCTTCGTTGGTCCTGGGGGGGGGACTTTTTCTCCCTGACATTCAGTATGTTCCCGCTCTTGAGCTCAGTCTAGTGTCTGTTACGACACTTGACAACCAGGGCATGGACTTCTCCTCTAGCCGTGGCATTGCCTCTGTGTTGCATCGCACCACTTGTCGTGTTCTGCTGCGTGGCACGCGTTGTGACCGCTTGTTTCACGTGCCCTTGTTTGCACCGCATCCCTCCTCGACCACTCTTGTTCACGTGGCCCGCTCTCTCACTCCAGCACATGCACAGTTGCTTCATCGCCGCCCCTGGCACATTCACACTACTGCGATTGACAGTTTGTTTTGGGACACGCCCGCTCATGGTCTTGATGCAGACACGTTCTCTGCCCTTTGCCGTAGTGATTGCCTTCACTGTGCCCAAGGCAAGATGCATCGCTCCCCTTTTTCCACGTCTGAGTCCCACACGTCCCCCCCGCTTGATCTCTTGCACGCTGATGTTATGGGACCCCTTGCTCATGACGCTCTTGGGGGGGTAGGTCGATACGTCCTCTATCTCACAAATGACTTTTCTCGCATGCCCTGGGTCTTTGCCCTTCGGCAAAAAAGTGACGTTTGTCTCAGTCTAGAGTCCTGGATGCCACAGGCTGAACTGACCTGTGGTCGCCGGCTCAAAGTCTTTCGCTCTGACCGCGGTGGCGAGTTCATGGGTCCCACTATTCGCTTCTTGACGTCTCGTGGAGTGTGTATGGAGCCTTCGGCTCCATACGCACCAACAAAACGGTGTCTCTGAGCACTGGAACCGCATCCTTGTTGATGGTGTTTGTACTCTCCTCAATGAGTCCTCCCTCTCCCCCGTCTTCTCCTTCGAAGCTATGTGCAACATGACCTGGGTGTGGAACCGTGTCCCCCACGGTCCTCTCCCCCGCCACGTCGCTCCCTTTGAGCACTGGTACGGCCACCTTGTTCACCTCTGTCTGGCTCATGTCTGGTGCTGTGTGGCTGCCATCTGGTTACCCGAGGACTTCCGCGACGGTAAAATCAGCCATTGCGCTCGTCTTTGCACCTTTTTTGGTGTCTCTACCATGTCGAAAGCATGGCGCTTCTGGGACCCCGACCGTTCTCACGTCGTTGAGTCACGTGACTCCCTCTTTTTTAAGGATGTGTCCCCCATGACCTATCTCATATCCCTCCTCCATCCTCTCTCTCCTTGCTTCGTTGGCTTGGAGGGGGTGGGTCTGTTCCAGCCTCCTATCTCCGAGTATCCTCCTCTCCCTCGCACACAACATCCCCTACTGCCACACCCACGGAAGATGATGAGGACTCCTCCTCGTCCTCCCGTACCTCCTCTTAGTCGGCAGCATGAGAGCCCTCCTCGGAGTCCGTGTTGTCCTTGCCCTCAGCTGGCAGTTCCGCATCCTCTGGCAGTCCCGAGTCCTCACACTCGGCATCCACTCCCACACAGTCCCCCGTCCACTCTACTCCCAACTCATCTCCTGACTCTGAGTCCCCTCCAGTGATTGATCCTACTGTAGGTGACACATCTCGAGCTCCGATCTCCGGCCCTGAGCCCTACACTCGTGGGGGGAGACTGCGTGCTCTACCTCCCTCACAGTCCTCTCAACCCTCCCGTGAGCTCTCCCGCTCTCTCAGGACGCCTGCTGAGTCTGTTTCTGTTTGCTCGTCCAATGCCTCTCAGCCCACTTAGCGGGTCACGCGTTCCAGCGCCTCGTCCTCCACAGCTGGTCCCTCAATGCGACCCACCGGCCTCAATGCACTAGGTCTGTCTGTGAGTGTTGTGCACCCCAACTCAACAGTTGGCTACACTCTTGTAGCCCATGAGTTCCACAGTGCTCTCTTCCCGGTTATGTCGCCGTATGCTTTGCGGCCCCTGGTCTTCCCGCTCTTTCCCCTGAGCCTACCACTGTCCGATAGGCTCGTGAGGCAGCAATCGCTGATCTCTGGGAGAAGGCCATGGAGGAGGAGCTCACAGCCCTCCAGGAGCATGGAATCTTTAAGCTTGTGGATCTCCCTGCATGTCACAAGGCCGTCTCTATCCGATGGGTCATTCGGCGTAATTGAAGCCCGATGGAACAGTCGACCGGTACAAGGCTCGTCTCAGGAACAAAGGGTTCTCCTTGATCCCTGGAGTAGACATTGACGAGACCTTTGCACCGGTCAGGAGGTACACTACTGCTCGAGCACTGTTGAGTCTTTTCGCCCAGCACGACTGGGAACTGGAGAAAATGGATGTCAACAACGCCTCTCTACATGGGAAGCTCGTCGAAGAAATCGACATGATCCAGCCACCGGGCTTCACCGATGGCACAAACAAGGTTTGGCGAGTGTACAAGGCTCTCTATGGGCTCAAGCAGTCACCGTGTTGTTGGAACATGGAGATCTCCTCGACTCTTGAGCGGGGTGGTTACTGTAGTAGCACGGTTGATCCAGCGCTCTTCTTGAGCGCCCCCTCAGAGCCGTTCGTTGCCATACTGGTCTACGTCGATGATCTGCTCATTGCCTCACCCAGTCCCGCAGCTTTCTAGTCAGTGAAGAACCTGCTACAGTTTGCATACAAGATGAAGGACCTATGTCATGCACAAGTGTTTCTAGGAATGGAGCTTGAGCGTGACCGCCAGCGTCGCACCCTACACGTACACCAGGCTGCATACATCCACAAACTGGGGGAGTGCTTTGCCTCCCTACTTGCAGACGTTCCAAGTGCGACCACATCGATGACTCCAGCAGGTCAACGCCTCCTGAAGTTGCTGGACAGTGTACAGCTGGGGGAGATCGTTGATGTCACCGACTACCTTAGTGTGGTCGGCTCTCTCATGTACCTCGCTACCACCACTCGAGCGGACGTGGCCTTCTCGGTCAACTTCCTGGCACAGTTCTCCCAGCAGCCTAGACAGAAACATCTGGAGGCCGCATTGTCCGTCGGCCGCTACGCGTTGTCCACTGCACGCGTGGGACTCTGCTACTGTAGGTGATTGATCTTGACTAAGGCTCTCCGGTACAAGACTGTGACACTGCATGGGACGCAAAGTGGTGGTGACACCATCAATTTGCATGGTGGTGGCCACAGCACCAACGTTGTCCTCACAACATGCCTTAGTTTTATTGATAATGCTACATGCCAAAATGGGGGATACATTTGTAGACATGCATGTTTGTTGTGTAACTGGTTTCTACAAACTTGCATGCTTTCAGCGTAGTGTACCAGGTTGCTGATCCCAGGGGACCACACGTACGGTTTACACCGGCGTGTGAGAAACCGCCTGGAGCTCGCTCGCTCCACGGCCAGGTTCGATCCCGGGGTGGCGTCCGGGCCCCACGTCGAGTGATTCGCGTGGGTGGCCCGGTCAACCGGCTCTCAGCACTTCGCTCATTTGTTACTAACAAGCTTGTTGCGAGTTCTCTCTCTCTTCAACGTGAGCTTGCCCCTGATCCGTGGTTTCTCCCATTGCTTGCTACTTGGTTGCTTGCTTAGTAATCATGGCTGCCAACAACTGTAACCACTTGGTTGTTTCCATGCTCGTGTAGATCCCTGATATGGACCCAGTTGGCGTCAAAGCACCGACAGGTGGTGGCTCCACCCACTAGCAGCTGCCGCATAGCAGCCACAACATCTCGGGTGCTTGCTAGGGTGCTCTGTAGCTTTTCTGCAATCCCTAGAGTTTTCTCGATGGAATGGCTCTTGAGCCCAGTTTGCTTGTGTAACGGGCTGGAACCTCCAGCTCCTGCTCTGAAGTTGTCGTCAGAATTCACAGAATGGCGTTCTCAGTCTGCGTCAGAGGTCTACCCCCTCGGAGGACTGAGGGGCAATGGTCATCAACGACCCAGAGCATGGAGACTCAAATATTTCGAGTCTCTGGAGGCCCATTTCCATTTTTACCTAACCCCCTCATTCTGGGTCTGAAACGAGGGGATATCACCTCAAACTCGTGAGTTTGCACGAGGTTTCCCTGTTTAGAAACTCGTAGTTTGTCGTAAACAAAATCAAGTTCCTGTTTTGATGCGTTGGTGTGAAATCGTCGTGTGCGAGGCACGATCGGCGATTTTGCGCTGACGTTTCTCGTGGGCTTCTCGCTCCTCGCTCTCGCTCTATCCCTCTTGCTCGCTTGTTCTCGTGAGCGAGGAGGGCGAGCGAGGGCGAGGGCATGAAGCCAAAGGCCTTAGCCCTCAAGGCCTCACGGCCTCTTGGCCGCCAATCGAACCACCAGCTTGATTGGCAGCTGCTGGCTCGCTGGCGGGAGGCCGGCCGGTCACTTGCCCGGCTGCCGGCCGGTCGGTAGCCAGCGGGTGGCTGGCAACCGGCCAACCTTCTTGATAGCGAGGGGTGGCTCGCGGCCAGCCCATCGCTATCGCGAGGTGGGAGGGCCGAACCGGCCCTCTTGCTACATTCCTTTCCACTTATTATGAACCGTCCCGGTTCATGACCAACAAGTGAGAATACCAGATAGTGAGTTGTCAATATTGTGAAAGATAGTTAATAATTTCAATCACCAGCTAAACATGAACACGTGCATGGCACTTGGACCTACGCTACAGCTTGTCAGTCAGAACGGGTAGCGCCTCCCCCCTTTAGGGTGGAGCGTTCGCGCGACAACCATGTTGGGTGTCCCCAACCTCTTATGGTCGCTGTCCATGAATGCTGCCCTGTGGGAATGTTGTTCAATTTTTCCACATTCAGGTGGTACCTCCTGCCACGCGTCGATCTGTGCAAGCTACAAGCTTGCTCCAGTACTCGTTGACCACCCCTGTGGGCAACCGAGATTCGGGCTCCCATGAATTATGTTCAGGTCCACAACCAGCCCAATGAACGAGCTACTCCCTAACAACGCTCGACCGAAGAGTACGCTCTTGGTGCTGGAGTAGGCGAAGGACCTCGTATTGGCCGTCGGAAGCAAGGATTGCAGGCGGTGCCTAAACGCTTTCATCTGCCGTGTGTAGAGCCAGCAGGCTCACATGAACATGTTATGTATCTTCATACTCGGCGGAAGTAGCAATCGGTATGCCACTGGCCCGATGCGTGCCACAATGGAAAACAACCCAATCCACTTTGGTAGACGTTTCTTGCCCCGGCGACGTCAGTCGAAGGTTTTTTTGTGCTAAACAACACTTTGTCACCGATGTCAAAGGAGACCTCCCGGCGACCTTTCTCGGCATATCCTTTTATCGCTGTCGAGCTACTTGAAGGTGACCCTTCGCCTCCTGTAACAAGGAGTCGATGCGCTCGGCAAAGGCTTGAGCAGAAGGAACCTACCCTTTTGTACTCCCACTCTTCACTAATGAAGAGGGTACTATTGGATGCCGACCACTGTTCAACACAAACGGTGTGAACTGTGTGGACTCGTTCATCGAGTTGTTCACCGCAAACTCTGCCGGTGCTAGGAACTGGTCTCAATCATGTATGGTAGGGTCCGCGTACATGCGGAGCACCTGCTCTAGAATGCGATTCATGTGCTCTATTTGTCCATCTGTTTGAGGGTGAAACTTTGTCGACATTTGTGACTCATTGCCAAAGTACTCGTGCATCTTTTGCCAGAACTTAGTAGCAAATTTTCGATCTTGATCGAAGATAATGCACAACGGCAAGCCGTGGTACTTCACGACACCCTCAAAGAACAGACGAGCGGTCTCCTCTGTGTCCACGTCTGTGGTTGAAGGAATGAAGTGTGTCATCTTCGTCAAAAGATCCACAACCACTAGTATTGCATCATGGCCACGAGATGTGTCCGGAAGACCAGTAATGAAGCCCATGCTGATGCACTCCCATGGAGTCCCAGGAATGGGAAGCTGTTGGAGTCCAACAGGCTTTTTGTTGCTAGCCTTATTCCGAAGACATGGGTTGCATGTCATGCAATGCTTATGGACATCGACACTCCATTGTGGCCACCAATAGTGGTCCGAGAGTTCCTGTCCGGTCTTTCGAGGTCCCACATGACCTGCGACCGGCGGGTCGTGGAACTGGGAGATAATCTTTGCTTGAAGGTCCCCCGAGTTTGGCACAACTTGTTATTCGTGCCAAAAGATTCCTGCGGCTTCCACCAAGCTGTACTTGTCTAGATTTTGAGAGTCTTGAAACCAAGAATCCACACAATATCACATCTGGATCCTGTTTACAAAACGTTGTCATGGATAATCTCTTGTGGTGGTTGCCGCAGGGGTCCAGGGGGATCTGGTGATTATACTATTGCTGTTGCAATGGCCAGAAAACACCCATTGACCTCGGTGGTTGCTTTAATTTCCACAGGCTGTCGGCTAAGTGGATCGGCCACATTGATGCGTCCTGGCCAATATTCCCATGTGAACAAGAATCGGCCTAGGTATTCGCTCCAATGCGCCTGTCATCTTGATAGGTTTGGTTGCGTTTGTAAAACCACCAATGGATTATGGCCGGTCACGACCGTCACACCCCTTTCGGCTACCTCGAGGTAGCAAGGCCACATCTTGAAAGCGTGTACTTCCGCAAGGAGCTCTTGATCCCTAGTCATGTACCGCGTTTCTGCGGGGATGAGAAGCGCTCTCGCTCTCATACGCAACTGGGTGACCGTTCTGCATGAGGACAGATCCGAGTCCTACTACCAATGCATCACATTAAACCTCCCACGGATGCGATGGATCCGGAAGAGCTAGGATGGGCGCTGTGGATAGAAGCTCTTTGACTTTGAGAAAAGCGTTCTTGCAATCAGATATCCATTCCCAGGGCACATCTTTTCGTGTGAGCCTGGTGGACGGTGCTAATAGGGTTGAATACCCTTGCCTAAACCGTCAAAAGTAGTTTGCAAGGTCGAAAAAAGACTGAATCTACCCAACATTTTCTGGGCGTGGCCGGTCTACAACGGCTTGGACTTTCCGTGGGTCGACACGGATGCCGTCCTTGCCGACGATGTGTCCAAGGCATTCGAGCTTATCTTGTGCAAAATTGCACTTGCTCACTTTTGCATAGAACTTCTGTTCCCGAAGGATTACGAGGACTTCGTGTAGATGTTCTATGTGCTCTTCCATTGATTTAGAGAAAACCAAGATGTCGTCCAGGTTAACCAAGACAAACTGACCACGCTACTTGGCAAACGTTCGGTTCATCTCCTTGGAAGGTTGCTGGGCATTTGTCAGCCCGAAGCACAACACTCGGAACTCATAGTGTCCTATGTGCATTTGAAACGCAGTTTTGGGCACATCATCTTCTGTGATTCGGATTTGATGGTACCCTTGAGAGAAATCCAAGGAAGAAAATACTTTTGCCCCTTGGAGTTGGTCAAAAAGGTCCTCAATCCGCGGCAAGGGGAATCAATTTTTCAACGTCAGCTTGTTCAACGCCCGGTAATCCACGGACATGTGTAAACTACCGTCCTTTGTTTTTTGCAAAATGCTTTTTATACCACATGGTGGGGAGGATGCCAATATCCTGCGCGCCACCGCATACAAGATATGGTACAAGCCACATCCATACAAATGAGAAAACAGGGTTAACGGGCAAGGCCGTGTGGCCAAGACCGCTACACACGGGCGTCCACCGGCTCCACGTAATAGAGGTCTGAGAGGGAAACCGGGCCCTGGAGCCACAGAGCTGGTGGACGCTGCTGCAAATCATGGCGGAGCTCCAGATCCGGTCGGCCCTGGGCCACGCAAGCGCAACGGATAACCGCGCACTGCTGCCGGACACCTGCAAAGGAGAGGCGCTGAGCGAAGAAAGCCACTGATCGGCTCGCCCAGGCTGCCAAGTCCTCCGGAGATGCTCCCTGATGTCCCTGTTGGAGGCAAAGCTGGGAGAGGCGGCGGAGAAAATCCCACGCTGCTGGCCCAAGCCTGCCAACTGTCTCCCAGGCAAGCGGGCGGAGTACCCATCCCGGGCGAAGGACAAGAGCCGGGTGGTACTTCGTCCGCTTGGCCTCCTCTGCGTACCGGAGCGCACGCCCCTCCGACGTGGCAGTTGCGCCGTGGGCATCCACGGTGGTGACATCGATGACGCACATGGCCCCATGTTCCCTGTCCTCCAAAATGAGGTCCGGCC
Organism: Penium margaritaceum; assembly: GCA_023375785.1. Taxonomy (NCBI): domain Eukaryota; kingdom Viridiplantae; phylum Streptophyta; class Zygnematophyceae; order Desmidiales; family Peniaceae; genus Penium; species Penium margaritaceum. Next base: position 83,119 of record SZWC01005198.1, read on the forward strand.
GTAGGGTGGCAGCGGCAGTCGAGAGGAGGCCACCCGGCTCGACGCGCGTCGGCAGAGAGTGCTCATGACGGATGCATGCCAACTCATCACAGATGGCATGGTGGACCTCCGTGATGAACGTGGACCCCCGCTGACGAGTCACCGTGGCTGGGGTGAGGCCGCTGACCTCGCAGTGCTCGAGGTAGCCCAGTGGGAGGCCGAGCCAGAGCTGTGCGTGAAGCAAAAAATCTGTTGAGGAGAGGTGGACACGGTTGTGGGGACCCGTCAGGGAAGCCTGAAGCCACAGTGCCGCGCCCTGCGAGCCGACCGCCCAACATCGGCGGACAAGCAGTTGCCGACACTCTGTGGCATGGTGGGGCTGGCTCTGCTGCTGCGAGGGGCATGCACAGTGTCGGATCGCTGCGTCCCCAACATCCTATACCCAGGCGTGGTGGAGGTCATAGTAGAAGTCCGTGCTCAGCTGTTGGTAGATGTCACAGGGAGCTCCCAGTTGCAGCTCCGACAAGGAGGGTAAGCGAGCCTTGTTCACGAAAAGGATCGGCACACCGTACGACGAGCTACTTGGCTCAATCCATCCTTTTGCAAGGTACTCTTTGATATGGCATTCGGCCTCTCGCCTTTCTACTGGACTAAGGAGATACATGGGTCTGAATGGGGGAGTCGCCTTTGGCTGCAGTGGAATCTTGTGGCCCATGTGTCGTTCTAGTGGAAGCCCAACTGGTGGGTCTTGGAATACATCCGAGAAATCTGCCAATGGAGATTTGATCTCTTGTGGCGTGTCTTCCTTCATGTCATCCTCCACTTTCTACAGTAGAGCTAACAAGTATACGCCTCTTGAAGAATACGCCTCTTGACCTACATCGCAGACAAGCTGGCATGAACTTTATGTCCAGTCGGTTAGAATTCCGTACTCGAAATCAGCGTAAAGCGACGCTATCGCTTTTGGAGTATCAAGCACCTTGATTCAAAGCATATCAAAGCTTTGTTTTTGCGGAGCCAGGGATTGCCTAGAACCACATCAAACGGGTCAAGAAAGTTGAGTACCTTCAACGTAACACTCTGTGTGTAACCTTGAATACAAGTTTTTGCCTTACAGGTACCGATAATAGGTACTGTACGGTTGTCACCGACGACAACTGCGCCATCCGATGGCTCGTACATTTGGCCCACCTGTCGGGTAAAGCCAAGGCTAACAAAGGATTTGTCTCCACCAGTATTAGCTAATACGTTTGCGGGAGCACCAGATAGGTGTCCCTTGAACTGCATCGTCATGTTACCTCCACTCTTCCGAGTGAACAGGCTCGACGACGGCAAGCGGAGTTTGTGATAAACACGGAATCTGTACGGCGGGCGTCGCAACTCCTATGATTCACCCACTCGAGTTCACATCTTGTGGGCACGTGCGAATTCAAGGATGGGGAAAACCTGCCCCACGGCCTTGTCTGCTACCACGGCCGAGCCCATTGCCGCGACCGCAACCCTGTCCACGGCCCTATCCGCAGCCTACTGCTGCACCATCCCCACGAGGTGCTGCTGCTGCAGCTAACGCCGCGGCGTCTTGTCCACCACCATTGGCCTTCAGGCACTGAGCCCTAAAGTGGCCCAGCTGCATGCAGTTGTGGGAGAGCCCGTCGTGGAAGGCTGCGTTGTGATGCTCACGCGCCGCCTGCAGCTCGTCATTCGCGCGACTGTGCTTGTTATTGGGGCCATTGTGTCCACCAGCATTCTTGGTTGGAGGGTTTGTGGGCTGCTTGCCCTTAGCCCTGCCTTGCTGTCCAGCCGATCCACCAGCCCCTGCAGCGTCCATGCGCATATCGCAACCTTGCTCCACATGTTCGGCCGTGCATCAGAGTAGTGCTTCGGGTTCGCCGAACACACTTCCCTCATGTAGTCGCACAACGCCCTCCAGCTTCTCGAAGCTTGGCCAGTGGTTGTTGTGGTAGTCTTGTCCTTCAGATTCTCACTGGCAAGACCATTACGCAAGTACTCCAATAGCATGCACTCCGGGCACTAGAAGGTCTGAGTCCCATCGCCCTCGGTGAAGCTTTCCGCTTCCTCCATGAGTGCGATGAACTCGCTAAAGTAGGATTCAAGCGAGCTGCCCAGCTGCCTAAAGTCTTTGAGTTTGTGGAAGGCGCGTTGCACGTCCTCATGTTGGATGCACTTCTTACTGATGATTATGTAGAAGGCCTCCGATGGCATGGGCTGCCACTTGAGGTGCGGCTGCTGTGCACTCCACTCGTTGATCACATACTTGAAGAGTTTGTCTTCAAGGCGCATCGTAGCAAGGTCGCCCCACTGGCTGAGTGGAGCCTCGTGGACACGTAGAATGTGCTCCATGCGATTCAGCCAGTCGGTCTGCTTCAGGTCCTTGTAGAAGATCTCCACATTGTGGAGGAAGGATGTGTTCATGACCGGCACCAAAGTCGTCGAGGTAGGCAAGTCGTCGCTGCCACTTGCAGTGGCATCCGCAGCTGTGGCACGCTGCACTTGCTGCTGCATCCGCACGTGGGTCACGCTCTTGAGGTTGTTGCATCGGCGGCTTGCCTCATGGGCGGCCAAGCGCTGCAGCTGGCTATCACGGTTGAGGCCCGTGATGCTCTGCCCAACGTGGGCCAGTAGGTTGGCGAACGTGAACTTGAGCTCTGATATCGTCAGAGCATCAACAATATCCTTCAGGGCCTCGCGCTGTCCGTGCACCCTTACCCAGTGTAGGAGGGTACGGTTTTCCCACACACCTCCAAGGAGTCCCACCTTTCAGAGGAGACTGTCGTTGGCGACGACGCTCAAGTGGGTGTTGCCCTGCTCCATTGCGTCCATATTGTAAGAAGGAGGGTCCGCCCCCACTCCTCCGAGTGGTGCCGTACCTCCACCGTTGGTGGTGATCTTGAGTCGGCCCACTGCCGCAACAGCAAACACCACAAGCCTACGACGGTCATTGTGAGTTTCCTTTGCGGCTACGTCGTCCGGCGCGTTCTCATGGGAACTTCCCATGTGGCTGCTTTCAGCTCCCTTGCTGCTCTCGGCAGTCTCGTTGCCATTGACAGCTTCAGGCGATGCGGCGGACGCCTTACCCTTCTCGAGCAATCAGCTCAAGTTCACCGCACGACGATGGCGATGGTCGCGATCCTCATTGCCTTTGCCATCATCGGCGTTGTGCTCTTTTTCGGGGTCCCCCTCTGGGAGATCCTCCTCCATCGCATCGTCCGTCGCGTGGAGGTTGCCCACGTGCGCGTCGACGTGCTCGTCGAGTACTTTTTCGGCCTCCGCACGCTTCTCAGTGTCGCTGAGGTTGGCGTCGGTTTCCGTAGGCGGTACGATTACCTTTGGTGGTACGGTTGCCTTAGGCGGTAGGGTTGCCTTTGGGTTGGCAACCGTGCTCGCGGTGGCGGCTCCCAAAACTTGGTGTCCGCCGAGGGCGTGTGGTGAGAACGTCACCACCTTGCCCTTGTTGGTCTTGGAAGGTCCGGCACTTGCAATCTTGTCACTCGTGCAACTAGCACGTGAAGATCATTGTGAGGATCACCCCACAACTTTAAGGAAGAATCGATTCTCACAAACTCCTTGCTCTCACGATCGGTGAGGCAATTTTAAACTCAATTTCTATTTTCCTAGGCCGCCACGTCGGCACAAAGTCGTGGTTTTTGGAACTATACTTCCTAAGCCGTGACTCACGGCGATTGGCAAGGGCTAGTACCTAGGAAAACAGAAAACAGAAAATTACAAGACAAGGAAATGACAAGGGACGTGAGTGTCGCTCACAAAACAAGAGCAAAGAGTGCAAAGAGGAATTCTAAAAATTCCTAGGAAGTCTTTCACTCTTTCTTCCATCTCCTTGTCTTGCTTTTGTCTTCTTGTCTTCCTTGGCCTTCTCTTCACGCTCCTTGATACCCCTCACATTCTTGGGTGGCGTCTCCCTTCAGCCAGTGGCGTTGGAGTGCCGTCAATAACCTTCAAGGTGACACCCTCCTTTTTTGGGTGCTCTCAGGCCGTGAGAGTCCCTAAGCTTGGGAAAGGGCCCTGTCCAAATTTTTGGATGAGGGAGGGAGGAAGGAGCCTTGTACATGGGGAAGATTTGGTGGTTTTGGAAGGTGGGAACTCCCCACCCCGTACCACAAAAATCCTCCTAGCCCCTTGGAGGTGAGTAGGGACTGGAAGAAAGAGTCTCCACCGAGTAGAACTCTTTTCAAGCTCTATAACGCAATTTGCGACGTTCCAATCCATGAAGTGTAGATGCCGTAGTCCCTTCTTGCATTTCTGCTACTGCTTGTAGCTGTCCACGGTGTTTTGTATAGGACGTAAGCACCGTTTCCGTCGAACCCTTGGTCGCGAGGTTTGTCTGGCTCTGATACCACTATAATGGGCCGGAACCTCCACCTCCTGCTCTGAAGTCGTCGTCAAAGTTTGCAAAATGGCATTCTCAGTCCACGTCAGGGGTTTACCCCCTTTGCAGGACTGAGGGACAATCATCATCAACGACCCACAGCATGGAGACTCGAATATCTTGAGTCTCCGGAGGCCCATTTCCGTTTTTACCTAACCCCCTCATTTTGGGTCCGAAACGAGTGGATATCACCTTGAACTCGTGAGTTTGCACAAGTCTTCCGGTTTAGAAACTTGCAGTTCATCATAAACAAACTCGAGTTTCTGTTTTGACGCGTCGGCACAAAATCGTCGCGTGCGAGGCACGATCGCCGATCTCGCGCCGACGTTTTTCATAGGGTCCTTGCTCATCGCTCTCGCTCTATCCCTCATGCTCGCTTGTTCTCGCGAGCGAGGAGGGCGAGCGAGTGTGAGGGCACGAGGCCACAGGCCTCGGCCCTCGAGGCCTCACGACCTCTTGGCCACCGATCGAGCCACCAGCTCAATCGGCGGCTGCTGGCTCGCCGGCGGGTGGCCGGCCGGTCACTTGACCGGCCACTGGCCACCCAGCCGGCCGGCCGCCGGCCGGCAGGTAGCCAGCGGGTGGCTGGCCACCAACCAACCCTCGCGATAGCGAGGGGTGGCTTGCGGCCACCCAATTGCTATCGTGAGGTGGGAGGGCCGAACCGGCCCTCCCGCTACAGCATGTTATGCAATGTGTGTTCACCTATAGATGCCGGATCTGTGTAGATTACTAGTTGTACCGTCCAACTCAAGATCATTTATCTCTAGGTTCAGATGGTGTGAATTTTGGATGACTGTGCAAAGATTTATGGCCAGAATAGTTGTTTTGGGCCGGTTTTTGGACAAACCGACACTGCCAGGTGAGTCACCCATTGTGCGCCACGGGAGGTATTCATGCTGTGTGCTTTTCAATTTCATCTCTCTCTGTATTACAAAGCTTTTGGAGATAATGAGTCTTTGTGTCTCCCTAGCCTGATCCTTGCTATTCATTGCACCTGCTTGCTTGCTAGTGTATCAGCTGACTAGACTGAGTCGCCACGTCAGCAGCACCAACTTAGAAAGCTTCCAAGAAGTCTCTCATTGTATCACAACAGGGAGAGATTTCTCCTAAGCTGCACCACAGAGAGGCAGCACTGGCAGCAGTAGTGAGAGTCACCACAACAGTCGTATCCTAGGACCCATCACAGCAGACATCAGCGTCAGTCGCCCAATGTCAGTAGCAACAACATCACCTCACGGTCACTAGAGGAGCAGCGATAACAACAAGCTGCAGCAGCCACACAGAGAGAAAGCGGCAGCACCAGGTTGCAGCACCACCTTGTCTGGTTATGACCCGTGGCACAAAAAAAGGAGAAGAAGCTCACATCAGCTTCTGCGAGCAATAGCAATGCGTAGCAGGCATGGAAACAAGCAACAAAAGCAAGGACGAGTAGCAACAATGGTAGCAGAAGCGAGGGTAGTAGCAACAGCATGGCGGCAGCTGCAACAACATTGCAGGTGCTGCAGCGCCATCAACAACAGTAACAATAGCAGCATTGCAGAAGCGGCAACAGCTACAACATCGCAGCAACCGCAGTAGCGGCGGCAGCAATAGTAGTGCAACGGTAGCAGCAATAGTGACTACTTTGCTATGTGGCAAAGGAGCTGCGTAGTACTGCTACACAGCAATGCTGCACAACAGCTTTGTTATGCAGCTGCACAAAGTCCGTGCAGCTGTGCAACACCTACACAGCAGCGCAGGGAGTGACGAGGTCCCCCTTTCATCACGCGGAGTCCGTGAGACTAAAGAAAAAGGAAAACAAATGAAGCAGGACGGCCAGTTTAGGCCCTTCCATGTCGCATCTGTGAGGGAGTGGCTCGCAACCACCCCTTGTTGTTGTGAGGGCTGACTGGTGGCCAGCCACCCGCTGGCTACCGGCTGGCTGGATGGCCGGCGGCCAGTCTGGTGACCGGCTGGCCACCCAATGGCAAGCCACTAGCCACCGATCACGCTATTGGCTTGATCGGCGACTGAGAGGCCACAAGGGCCTTAAGGGCGAGGCTCATGGCCTCGTGCCCCGCCCTCACTTGCCCTCACTGCTAGCAAGAATGAGCAAGAAAGAAAGATAGTTGCACACAAAGGGGACACAAGACAGAAAAGAGAGTATTGGCGTGATTTGCTAATTGTGCCTTGCATGCAACAGTTCAGTACTGACGCTTCAAAAACAAAAATCGAGTCCGTTCAGGACAAACTGCGGGTTTTGAAACTGGAAAACTCGTGCAAAATCATGAGTTTGGGGTAACACCCTCTTGTTTTTGACTAGAACAAGGGGGCAAGGTTAAAAGAAGAAATGAGCCTCTAGAGACTTGAAAGATTCAAGTCTCCCTTCATGGGTCGTTGATGAAGGTTGTCTCCAAAGTGACACACAGGGGAAAATCCCTCAAGTGAGCTATGGACACCATTTTGCAAACTCCGACAACAACCTCAGTGCAAGAGTTGGAGGCACGACACTTAACCAAAACATGCTATCATAAAATACTTCAATGTAGAAAAATACCAGTGTTAAATATGCTACTGTAAAGAAAAGTGATAATGTCATCACTTGTAGTAAGAAAAGTCATTTCTTGGCAACGTTTTAAATCCTCAAGAAATGCTCTCGGTTTCCTGTTTGGCTCATTTTGATGTTTAGACCCATTTTGAGCAGCACTGATGGCGCCGGTCTATGACAAGGGCAAAGGCCAAGGAGACCCCTCCTCTTCCTCCTCTTTGAGCATCATGGGTCCACGATCATAGACACTTGCGATGAATGAGTTTTTCCAAACGTAGGATGAGATGTGCTGCCAGTAGCATCACCAGACCGACGTGCTACAAGAGATCGCGTAGTTAGTGAGAGGTCATTCAGGGGCCTCATGGCAGACATTAGGAGGAAGTATTGGAGCTACACCATCCTTTTAGCAGTCTATGCTCTATACAGTGCCGTGGCCTCAAGATCCCTCATCAGAGGTTGACTAGGGATGAGGAGGAGATAGAGGATAGCACATGTGAGGACGAGATTTGCATCCTTGAGGAGCATATTCAAGAGCTGCATCTGGGGTCACAACCTCTCACCCGTCCACCTTGTTGTTGTAAGGATCAGCCATGTCATTCAGTTGTGTTCACTTTTTGTGGCATTTCTCTCAGTGGTGGCCTCCCCATACCATGCCCACCATCCCTTGAGCCTGATGTCACCCTCTTCACGGAGCGGTAACTAAATAATGTTGAGACATCTCCACCTTGTTACGTTAGCTACGAGGGCTTCAATTGCTGGGAGATGGTTTTCGAGGTGTGGGAAAAGTTGTGGGGAGTCTGGCCCTTCTACCACAGCGATGTTCACCAGGTCCTGACAGCAGTGAGAGCGATGCGCGGTCTGCTCTACGCCATGTGGTTGTAGACTATGGTGGACTTCCGCCCCTTCCTGGGTGATTCCGTGACGAGGATTGGAGCAGACGCATGCCGTGGCTGGGAGCCTGCCCTGACACCGCTCATTGCGGAGACCCACGCCACAAGGGCAGCTCAACTTCATAAGTTCTATTCTGTTGGCTAGGGTCCCATGGAGTTCACAGCAAACTAATGGAGGTGATCCATGCCCATTTACACGCGCCTTGAGACTCGTGGCGTGATGCATCTATTTTCTCTCGATGCCATCATGATGGGGGTGCATTTGGACCACGTAAAGCTCTTTACGGGCTTCGACCGTGTGGCCCTTACGGAGTTGTCATGGTCACTGTAGCTTCTTCTTGAGGCTCATTGCTACTTTCTCTAGGTGACATCGGCTCATGAGGTTGCTATTGCAAATTAACAGAGTCAACATGTTTCAGTAGTGACTGCAACCCCTCCTATGCCTCTGTCCCGATTCACCACTCCCACCTCTACCACTTCCTCCTCCCCCTCCTATGGCTCAAGCAACCACAATCAAGGTGTTGTGACGGTTGCACCTGGAAAGAAAGGGAAACAGAAATGCGACAAGGGTCAGCAACAACATCAACCGGTGAGCAGTGGTAGTGGATGTTGTCTCCTTTGGTACAACGGTGGGATCACCGCTACATAGATTATGAGCAACCCCTTGATCAGATTTGGATCATGTGTGACCTCTAGCATACATAATGGATGTCCGCTGGTAACATACGGAGAGGTCGTGCAGCGACCACCACCATAACAGATGCAACAACTTCACCAATCAACAACACTAATCTAGACCCTCCGGATCACACTATCGCAGAGTTTTGTCAGCTCCTAACACTTCATATTCATGGAGGTGCTAGTGTGTTGGCACAACCAAGTTTTTCTTCTATGTTTGTTGCATGTGATGATGGTTGTGGGTGAGCTCAGCCAGCTTGTAATGAGGATGGACCTGAAAGTACAGACTGGCTTGACAAGTAATAGGTCAATGCTGTTTGTTGTTGTCCCGAGTCCTCTACTGCATGCCAAACAAAGGCAGAGTGTTAAATGGCATGTTCTACAGCATAGATGAATGGCTATGAGCCAAGTGACATCTCGATCATTGACTCCGGTGCCACCAATCACAAGACTTGTTATCATAGTGATTTTGTCATGCTTGGTCCCGTTGAGTCCATTTGGTTTGCTTGCACAAGATTTAGTCAGTCATTCCTTGTCCAGGGAGTTGGGTTGGTGAGGTTTGATGGTCCATCTGGTCCCTTGTACATTTCTGATGTGCTCTTTGTTCATTATCTCAAGCTGAAGCTGCTCTCTATTTGTGCATGCTCTAGGATAGGCCTCATTGTTGAGCACTCTAGTGACGTTGCCAAAGTGACTGCTCTGGACACCCGTACCATTGTTCTTCATGCCTCCATTGTTGATGACTCGTATTGTGTGTCTCACTGCACTCCCTTTGCTTCTTTGTCCACTCTCTCTTCAGCACGTGTGTTTTTAATTGGTGTTATCTCCCCTGAGCACCAGTGCCGTTTGCATTGCCACCTCGACCATGTGAGCATGGACACTGTCTCCAAGCTTATTCTAAGTCAACCAACTCTTGGTCTTGACACGACTTCTTTCAAGAAGCCGCCCAGGACTGATTTTCTTTTTTGCGTCTAGGGTAAGATACATCACTGCTCTTACGATGAATGTACTTTTCGGGCACTGCGTTTACTAAAGTTTGTCCACTCAGACATCCTCTATCATCTCCCAGTTGAGTCCCTCTCAGATTGAGGTCACTATATTCTTACCCTGACTGATAACTTCACTGATGTGGTGGATCTATAACTTCTGCTACAAGAGTCATGTCACTTTCACGGTTCGTGAGTTGCTGGTGATAGCTCAATATCCATCTTGTCACACCCTTGACACGTTCCGCTTGGATTGTGGTGGCAAGTTCTTAGGCAAGGTGGATGCCTACTCTACTGATCACTGGTTCTTTCACCAGGTCTTGGCTCCCGCTACACCACAACAGAATGGTGTGTCTGAGAATTGGAACCGCACCATGGAGGATGGGGTTCTTGCCATGCGGTCTGAGTGTGGTCTTCTAGAGTCCTCTGCATGTTGGAGATTATCCTACATGATGTGGGTCTGGAAAGGCCTGCCGCATGGTCCTCTTCTGAACCATGTCACACCGTATGAGCTATTGTCTGGACATCACGCTGATCTTGATCTTGCTCACGCTTGGAGGTCATTCCCTGCCATCTGGTTCACCGAGGGCCAGCATGTGTCCAAGGTCTCACCTCGGGGTTGCATGTATGCCTTTCTTGGCATCTCCCTGTGGTCAAAAGATTTGCATTTTTAGTACCCAGCTTGCCATTGTATTGTTGAGTCTTGAGATGCTCTCTTCCTTGAGTCTCTCATCTACTGTAACTTGTCCAACATTCTGCCACAGGTTTTTGACCACGTTCCCACCTGTGTGGCTTCCCAGAGGATGGGGGAGCATGGTCTCATTGATGGGTCCGTCCGGCCCTTCGCACCTGTCGTCCGGTCTCCGAATGCTAACGGATTGGCCATCTTGGCTGTGGATCCAGTAGCCTCATCGGTCCCCTCCGGCACACCTGAACTTGTGCCAGCATTTGCCCCTTATGAGACACCTGATCCCAGGCCAGCGTCAGTCCCCTTTGGCAGACTTGATCTCGTGTCAGCATCTGTCCCCTCTGGCACACTTCGTCCTGTGCTAGCGTCAGTTCCTTTTCTCAAACCCGATCCCACGCCGGTGATAGCATTTCTAGTCACATCTACTCATGTGCCTGCACTTGCTCATCCTACTTGCAAGCCAACATTTCTCCATGTTTCTCCTGCACCCTCTTTCCCTCCGTATGAGTCCATAGCATCTGTGGGTGTTGCTTAGCAGCCTGCTTTGTAGCCCAAGGTGAGCACCTTAGCATTGGGCTGCTCCCACGAGCCCGGTGGTCACCTCTGTCCACTGGCCTCAAGGGCTCAGCGACCTGCTGAGCCGGCGCCTCGACACCTAAGTTGCAGTGTTTAGAGTGGCAAGCCTGGCACAAAGACCCTTGGCCTGAGTGTCCAGGCAGTCTACACTAACATGCAACCAGCGTACCCTGCCAGTCATGACTTGGTTTCCAAACAGATCTCTGTCACTTGCAATGTCGCAGGCAACCTGGTCATGGTCACGCCGAGTCTTGAGGTGTGTGTTTTAGCCACCCGGAGCTCTCTCTTGACGGGTCCTGATCCATGCACGTTGAAGGAGGAACTCAATTATGAGGATACAAAGGTGTGTCTTGATGTTTTTTTGGATGAGCTACCAGTTTGTCGATCTCTCGCCTGGGTAGAAGGCTGGACAGGTCAAGTGGGTCTTTTCAAAAAAGTTGAAGCTTGATGGCAGACTAGATTGCTACAAGGCTTGCTTGACAGCCAAGAAATTCTCACAGGTTAAGGGTGTCTCTTTTCACTGAAACCTTTGTACCCGTTGGTCGCATGACCATTGCTTACCCTCTATTCAGGGTTGTTGCTGACCATGACCGGGAGTTGCACCAGATGGATGTGAACAACACGTTCCTCCATGCCAGTATAGAGGAGGTGATCTACATTTTTTGCCGCTGGGGTTTGAGTTCAGTAACAAGATCTGGCACTTGCTTAAGGCATTGTATGGCCTGAAATAGTCACCTTGGTGTTCGAACCTGGAGATCAGTGGCATGCTAACATATGTCGGGTACATGCAGAGTGATGCAGACCTGTCCCTCTTTCTTAGACATATTACTGAGAGCTTCACTGCCATCCTAGTATACATGGATTATCTACTGATGGCGTCTCCTTCAATATAGGCTGTGAAGGAGGCCACGGCAGTACTTCAAGCTATGTACATGATGAAGGACCTTAGTCCTATATGTGTGTTTTACAGAATGGATATTGTACATGGTCGTTAGCGAAAGACACTCTTGTTGCATCAGGCACATTCCGCCTACGCTGTGGGGGAGCGGTTTGCTCACCTCCTTGGTGTAGTTCCCACTGCCTCCAACCCCATCACACCTGATGGGATAGATGCTAAGAAGGTGGTTGTTCTAGCATAGCTGGGGGAGACAATGGACGTGACCTCGTACTTGCGCCTCATTGGATCTCTGATGTACTTGGCCACTACCACATGAATCGACATCACCTGTGCTCTCGACCTCCTTGCATATCTTTCACAATATCTTCAAGTGAGAGCCCTTCATGTGGTTGTTCAAGTGGTGCGGTATGTGGTCTTCACACCATACCTTGGACTCTACTTTCAACAAAAGTGTTTGGTAGTAGTCGCCGGCTACACAGACAGTGACTGGGTGTGGAGCCCTGATGGGTGCAGTAAGACAGGCTACGTGTTACTGCTCGGTGGTACCGTTATGTCCTGGCAGAGTGGCAAGTAGGACGGCATGGCACGTAGCTCATCAGAGGCTGATTATGTTACGGTGGGAGCTGGGGCTGCCGAGGTAGTGTGACCGCAACGTCTGTTTCGTGGGTTGCATCAACCTGTACTTCGCATCATTTGACGCTATGACAACCAGAGTGCTCTTGCCATTGCAGATAACTCTGGTGTGTTTCATCCATGTGCAAATCACATTAACGATCAGCTTCATGTTGTGCATGATCTTGTGAAGAGGCAGATGATCTCTATCATCTGGGTCGGCATGGACATGCAGCGGGCTAACAATACGACCAATGCAATAGCACATACAAAGTTCATGGTGGCCATTTGTTCTATCAGGCTTCACCCCTTACCTGAGAGTTGCTGAGATTGGAGTGTGTGAGCATCTTGTTGTGCACCTGTGTCAGTTCTAAATGTGTAAGTACATGCGTAGTATCAAGTCATGGGGTGTTGAAAAGTTTTCCCCTCCGCATGCCCAAGTGCGGCGCCGGGAGGCACCGATGAGCCGCCAGAGAGAGGCAAATCCTAGCAGTTAGATATAGCAGCTTGACGACTGCTCCAAACCCAAATTGGATGATTGATCCTGAATGTGGAAAAGTAGTTGAATCCAGTGGAAGTTGATCACCGGAATCGGACAAGTAACGAGGGAGATATGAGGCTTCCAAAGTTGGCGTGAGCGCGACGGCTTGAGAAGTCGGCCGTGACTCAATTCACGAGAGTGAGGAGCAAAACTACATCTGGCAAATTATCCCCGGAGGAATGTTGAGTGGCTCCGGTAGATAATCTGCCGGATGTACGTAGTACAGTTTGTTACTCAGGGACTTCGTCAAAATTCTGACTGCAGGTCTGCGGACAGGTTTCAAGCCCTGTCAAACCCCATCATCGAACTCAATACAAAAGTGACCGGGGTGTGTCAAAACAGTGCAGGGGACCCCTCCACTGTGTGCAAAGGGATCTGCGCCTCCGGAAGGGTGCTTCGCACGTGAAGGAAGGCACAACGGCGTGTGCACACCATGGAGGTGTTAGGCGTTTCTATGGTGGGTGAGACCTGCACTTCGGCAAACATAACTTGGGCAATGCTTGGCCCAATCGCGCATCATTTGGCGGGTTGGAGAGCTCATGAATACCCCTATAAATCTCACATCATGTCCATATCCAAAAAGCAAAACTCACCGTCTCTTAATTCCTGCTCACATAGCGTGAGGTGACCAGAAAGCTCACGGTCACACTCAGATTCGCCCAAAAGGAAGAAGGGAATCACAACAGACGGTCAGACACATTGGAATTGCACCCACTCGGTTCTCTGACAAAGGGTTATGGACTCACAGTTGTGAACCTCTGCAAGACGTTCAAGTCTTTCATAGCGCTCGGGATTGTCATTGTGGACAATGTTACCATGAAGTATGAGAACCGGTTTGAGTGAAGGTTGTGCAAATGGCACAGAAGCAGACGTAGCCCATCTAGAAATATGTGGGCGACCCAGGCTTTGGGCTATTGAGTTTGCAATTTGTGCTCCACCTTGCACATAAGCGGCTGCTGGATGTCATGTTGGAAATGGAGGTGTTCAAGGAGGTGAAAACTACAGAAGAGGATAAGCAGACCGTTGCAAAGAAGAACATGGAGGCACTCATGCTCCTGGTGTCCGAAACACTCAAGTCGTTGTGGGGCTACTTCCAAGGCTGGAAGCTGGCAGCCAAAGCTTGGCAAAATCTCTACGCTATCCACCAATCCAAGTCATTCACAAGCAACATCTTTGTAATGAAATGGCTCCTCATGGTAAGGATCGATGAGGGAGATGATGTCATCAGTGCCATGCAGCAGATGGAGTTGCTCGCCTCAAAATGCAACGGCGTGGGGTAAAAGATTGACACGATGTTGAATTCGATGGCCCTCCTCATGGCCCTACTTGACAGTTGGGGTCCACTCATGACCGTCTTGGGAGGATGGCGGGAGGACAAGCTTGTTGGCTTGAGGGTGAGTGTGCACCCTGGAAGATCCCTAGCAGTGGTTGCTTCACACTACCAACTGTTTTTGGATAGACTCAGACGGTGGAGACAACTGGTTCCAAGGATGGCAGAAAACTAGTCAGAGAGAGTGGCAATAGTTTTGGCCTGAATTCACTGGGAATGAAATCTTGATCAAGACTTAAAAGAAGTGGCATTTAATAGCCAGTGATCTAAGCGTTCCACAGCACCAAGGCATGCCAGATAGCAAATTCCATGGCTTCTGGAGTGCCCCTTGGTAGGCTGTCCCTTTTCCCACCTAGGAAGGCAACCCTTCCCTCCTCTAGAAGCGTCTGACCTTTCCTAGCTTCCTTAGCTCGCTTCTAGTAGGTGAGAAGGTGCCTGGAAGACTAGGATGCCTCTAGATGCCTTGTAGAACAACCCATCCCTTCTAGAATATGGGCCACCTTCCTGGGCCTTCCCCTAGCTTCTAGAAACTTAAAACGGAACTCTAGAAGTTAAGCTAACTTCCTGGCACCAATTTTCCACCTTCCTTGAGGCAGGGCAGAAATTCGTTTTGCGGAACTGGAACCCGGGCCCTTGCCTCCAGAGGTAGCCACCATTAATCACAAAGCCAACTTGGGCTCTCTTTCTTGGTGTTCCTTTTTGGATTCACTGCTACCATGGTGAGGAGCACACCGCCAATAATCCCCCCCTTTCGCATCACCCATGGCGGCTACCCATGCTTAACCTGCAAATCAAGAGGGTTGGATAAGGCCTACTTCCATGCAGGTAGCATCATGCCTTTCCTTGGGTTGCACCTTCGTCATGGCATTAGCAAGCATGTGCTTTGTGCCACATCACCCTTTCCAACAAGGTCACGTGCAAAGTGATGTTGGATCTCTATGTGCCTGGTCCTCCGATGTAGAAAAGGGTTTCTTTTCAGGCTGATGGTGCTCATGTTTTCAACATGGAGCGTTATTGGCTTCTTTTGCGGCATCCCAATCTCCTTGAGGAATCACCGTAGCCATAGTGCCTCCTTTGCATCTTCCACAAGTTCAATGTACTCCGCCTCAGTGCTAGACAGCACCACACAGTCCTGCTTCCGGCTTGCCCAAGACACCGCTGCACCACTAAGCACAAAGGTGTAGCCTGATGTTGACTTGCGGTCATCAATATTACCTACAATGCCAGCTTTAGAGTAGCGAACCAACTCGAGGGAGTCAGTCCGGGCATCCCCTCCAAGCACAAGTTGCGACTGTTTCATCGCCTTTCAGTAACGGAGGATTCTCTTGACCAATCTAGTGGCCCCAGATCAGCAACAGAACAGCTCACTCATCCCTTGGCAAAGGCAATATCAGGTCGCGTTGCCACCATGCTGCTAACTGCAGAATGGTACGGTACTCCAGCCGTCTCCTCCTTCTCCTCCTCTGTGCTTGGGCCCATGCTCGGGCTCAACTCACATGTCATTGTCATAGGTGTGCCGATGGGGTTGAAGTCCTCTATGTTGTAGCAGCCGAGGACCCTCTTGCATGTATTTTTCTTGCACCATCTCCAGCATGCGTGCTTTGAAGTCTCTCTTGATGGCGATGCCTAGGTTGAAGTTCAGGTCACCCATGTCCGTCAAGATGTTGCTTCAGGTTCTTGAGCTCCCCCTCATCCAAAGACACAAGGTCCACGGAAAGGACGACAATTTGATGGAACCCCGGATACTTGCGCACGTACACGCTATGATCTACCTAACAGCACTTGAAGTGAAATTCAACCATGAAACTTTCCATCTTGAGGTACCACATGAGTGGAGTTTACTTCAGTCTGTAGAGCACTTTGCGAAGCCTTTGTAGCACATCCACCCCCTTCGGTAACTCCATGTAGACTTCCTTGTCTAGGTCACCATTGAAGAATGCAATTTTCACATCCATTTGGTGGATTTCGTAGTCACGTGCCACTGCCACCAAGAGGATCGGATGGATGGAGGCGAACTGGGCCACTGGTGCGAAGGTCTCGTCGTAGTACTTCCCCTTTCTCTGGGCATATCCTTTTGCCACTTGCGGCGCCTTGTACCGCTCCACCTTCCCCTCTTTTGTAAGCTTCTTCCGGATGACTCACCTGGATCCAAGAATTTTCTCGTCCTCCGGCCGATCAACCAACTCCCAAGTGCCATTCTCCTCGTAGGAGGTGAGCTCAGAATTCATTGCTCCCTCCAACTCAGCCCCATCCTTTGGTTGCAGTGCCTCCTTTGCAGATTTGGGCTCCTCTTGCGTGAAGAAGGCTTGTGTGAGCCTAGTCCAAATGCCTTTGTCAACATTGTACCTCTTGGTCCTTCTCCGCACACGGCTGCTCGTGCGGGGCTGTTGAGGCGGTTGTTATTGCTGATGTACCCTCTCAGCGCCATCCTCTCTAAGCGCCTGCTCCTCCTTTGTTGGAGATCTTGGAGATGCTGTCCGACTCACTCCCTCCTAGTCAAGCTCCAGTGCTTCGGACTCCTCGTCCAGACTGGCCGGAGTAGAATCTGCTCCTCATCCATCGCTTGGGCGATTCCTCTCTGGTTCGAGCTGCCCAGTGGACGTCACCCTCATTCATGTCCTCTGGCGTCTCCCTTAAAGAATTGGCATCCAATGACCCTCTTGACATCACAAAATTTGCACAATCATCTGCCTCCTTGGGTCAAAGAGCCGGTACGCCTTGCTTCCGCTCTGATACCCAAGGAAAATGCACCGGTGGGTACGCCGGTCCAGCTTGCTCCGGCACTTCACGAGCCTGCACCACCGCATATGCAACACAACCAAATGTGCGGAGGTGACCCACCCCCAGCTTCCTCCTGCTCCACACCTCTTATGGCATCTTCCACGCCTTGCTCTCCTTGTCCTTTAACGGCATGGTCAGCATAAGATCCATGATGTACGTAGTTGTCCGTTCCGCCTCCACCCAATACTGTTATGCAAGGCCAGTGTTGCTCCACATGGATTACACCTTGTTAAGGATTGTGCAATTTGCTCTCTTTGTAACACCGTTCTGCGGGAAGTGTGGAGTTTTTTTTTGGCCACTCAATCCCTTTGCTTTTCATCCACCCAATGCAGCCCGCATATTCACCGTTGTTGTCACTCCGTAACGCCTTCAGCTTCAACTCTATTTGCCGCTCCACATCTGCCACACACTCTTGCATTTACGCAAGGACCTCACTCTTTTGCTTCATGTGTTAGAGGTAGATTTTGAAGCATTGATCGTCAATGAAGGTGAGGAAGTAGCGAGCTCAACCGATGGAGCTCTCAAGCATTCCACACACATCTGTTTCTACCACTACCAAATTTGACAATGCACACATCCCCTTGGCCAAGAATGGCTTCCACGTCGCTTTGCCAAAAACGCATAGCTCGCACACGGTCTCCTTGGTTACATCGAGGTCCCTTATTTGGAGACTTTGTACCACCTCCCTCTTTGGCATCTCCTTCACCATTGATGGAGGAATGTGGCAAAGCTGGCAATTCCACAGGTCCAGGTCCCCTTCATCCTTTATTGCAAGGTTGGAAGTGTCGGATCCCGCCCGGCTGCTAAGGATCTTGGCACGTAGCAGGTACAAGTCATCCTCCCACTTCTCACACACAATCACCTCACCTTTGCCCTCCTTGCGGATGATTGCCTCCTTCTTCGTGAAGAGCACCTCAAGTCCGTTGTCAGTGAGGTGGTTGATGGAGAGCACGTTTGCCCCAAAGTTAGGCATGTGGAGCACATCATTGATTGTGCTTGTGAAAGATTTTCCATCCACCATTGACTCAATTCCGACATTCCCCTCGCCGGCGGCCACCTCTATTTTTCCATTGGCCACCGTCATGCGTCTCTTTGAGGCACCCTAGGTGATGAATGCCTCCCTGTTGCATTGTGTGTGGAGGCCTGATCCAGAATCAAAGACAACAACTTCCGGATCCTTCAATTCAGTGGAGTTGTACGCCATAAGGGCCTGCTCGTCCTTTTTCCCACCCCGCTGCAACCGGTCTGATTTCTTTTCAGGGCAGTTGAATGCATAGTGGCCCTCCTTTCCGCAGTTGAAGCAATCCTCCTTCTTTTCAACCTCCTTGGTGCCCTACTTGGCACCCTTCCACTTCTCCCCTCGGCCTCCACTCTGAGGATGAACTGTGTAGGCAGAACTTGATGCCGCTGCACTCTCTTGACCGCGACGCCGCATCCACTTGTTGTGGACGTACTCAGCAACCTTTGGGTAATTGAGCTCATCGGAAGGCTAGCCACCAAGGACTGTGATCATGGGACTCCAACTGTCCGGCAAGGCCAGGAGGAGGATTATAGCTTGAAGTTGAGAGTCGACTTCCCAACCAGCGGCCACGCACTCAGCTGTGAGTGAGAGGTATGGTTAATCGAGGCCATTTTATGCATTAGTTTTTGACAGTGTGCATTGAGTGTGCTCTCATCAAAGGGAGTTCTTTGCACTCGCCTCTACAATCCTTCCATTGTGCATGAAAGGAGTATAGTTTTTTTCTATATGGATACAAAATTCTCTTCTTAGGAAGGACCTCAGTGTGTGTGGTTAGTGTATGTGGCTAGTGCGCTCAGTCACCATACATAAGTACACTAAGAGCGCACTCAGTGCGCTGATTTGTCTCATGTGTCCTAGCGTTCATTGCTTCTTGTCTTGTATGACTAGAAATTTCTCTTCTAAGGAGGGACATTACTATGTGGGGCTAGTGTATGCGGGAAGTGCACTTCGTCACCATACAAAAGTACACTACGAACACACTCAGTTTGTGAAATTGTCTCATGTGTCCCAACACAATTTGCATTTTGTCTTATATGGCCAAAATGATCACTTCTTATGAGGTACCCCAGTGCGTGGAGCTAGTGTATATGGTAAGTGCACTCAGTAACCATACAAAAGTACATGAAGAGCGCACTCAGTGCACTAATTCGTCTCATGTGTCGTAGTCTATTTGAATATTTGTCTTATGTGGCTAAAGAAGTCCCTTTTTTCACTTTCTTTTACTTTTGAATGAATGAAAGTTTTGTTTTAACACTGATCTCCATGTGTCTTACTACATTATGTCTTTCTATGTACTTTTAGAGCCAATCCAAGTTTCATAACCATTAAAAGAAACAAATGCATCTTCCGAGTTAAAAGTCAAACTTGGTTTAGTCTGAACGCTCTTTCCACAGATTGTTTCACAGGTAGAATTCCTTTCTGGACATAGATGTGTACAAACTATCTGTTTATGTTACGTCTTCTGTAAAGTTCTAATTGGTACTAAGCATTCTGTTTCTCGCTTCGGCTATCTAAATCGTCCGATTGCATCGCTTCCCATAGCCGGCCGTCAATGATGGTCTTTGATGTTAAATGTAGCCTGAGTTATCTCAAGATATTCGCCGCTTGGGTCCTTGCAATGTTGTCTAGAGAAGCCCCCAGTGTTCGGGGGAAGGGCATGTGACAAGTGCACTCAAAATGAGTGAAGAAGTGCACTTATCACGCACTGAGTGCACGGCCGCCTTTTGGACATCACAGAAGAATCTGTTTAGTAAGGATATCACAAACCGTTCTCGTTTCTACTCAAATGCACTATGCAATACATCGCGAACCAGAGCGGCGAGTGTTGGAGTACATTGTAGTTCAAGACAAGTCAAATACGAATTGGTTTCTGCCGCAGATCTGTTCCTTGTCCTCTATTCATGAAAAAAACTGTGTTGAATAACGCAACATATGAGTTCATTCGTACCGATGTCTGCAAGAATGATCTGGCAGAAATCAGCTCTATATATCTCTCCCTCCATCTCTCTTCCCCCCCCCCTCTCTCTCTCTCACTCTCACACACACACACAAACACACTCACTCTCTATCAGAATCTCTCTCTTTTTCCCTCTATCTCCCCCTCTTTTCCTCCATTCACTCCCTCCATCCCTCCCTCTTTCCCCCTCCCTCCCTCTCTCCCTGTCTCCCTTCCTCCCTCTCTCCCTCCCTCCCTCTTTTTCTCTCTCACTCTCTTGCTCCCTCTCCCTCTCCCTCTC
>SZWC01005198.1:109603-120265 GCA_023375785.1 Penium margaritaceum
CTCACTCACTCACTCACTCACTCACTCACTCTCTCACTCACTCACTCACTCACTCACTCACTTACTCACTCACTCACTCACTCACTCACTCACACACTCACAGACTCACTCACTCACTCACTCAATCACCCACTCACTCACTCACTCACTCACTCACCGGCTAGGCCTGCCACTCGCACACCTATGCCACACCCCTACTTGTGTCTGCCCAGCTGGAGCGCCGCTTCGCCCATGCGCTCCACAGCATGCGTTGTGTTGCGCATGGGGTGGAGCACCAGAGGCTGTTCATGACGCAGTGGTGCGGGAGTTGGCTGCGGTGATGCAAGAGAGTGGCATGGGTGGCATATAGGAGGAGCCAAAGGGGATTTTTCCAGAGGGGCGGCCGGATATCGCGTGCTTGGACCGAGCCACGGGACATCGGCGCGTACTGGACGTGGTCATTGCGGATCCACAGCGGCCGTCCCTGGGACGGGCATCGGCTCTCCAGCCAGGAGCAGCATTGGCGGAGGCGGTGCGTGCAAAGGAGAGAAAATATGGACAGTGGAGGAGAGAGGCAGATTGGGACCGGCTTGACTTTGTGTTTCCGGCCCTGGAGACGTTCGGCCCTTTTTCCCGCGGCCTAGGGGGAGTGCTACAGTCTGCTACTAATGCGTCAGAGCGACGACTGGCGAGACACGGCAACATAGACGGGGTGGCACAGCCCCTTCGGGCCCTGCTGAACCAGAGGGTCGCGGTGGCCGTACAGAGAGTGCAGGCACTGCAGATCAGACTGTGCACATTGGAGTGGGCCCAGGACGAGGTGTTTGAGGCAGATGTAGCCCGTGCCCGACGGGCGCTACTCGACCGTACTGAGGGCCCATCAGAGGCCGACTTGTGCTTTGTGGGCCAAGAGTAGAGGAGTGGTCTGGAGGGTCAGGTTGCCAGTATCATTCGAGTGTACTGAGTATGGCCTTCAGGGCCCAGGGGAGCTCCGACTATGGTGTCGATCATCAGGGGCTGGAGTATCTTTGGCTTTGAACCACCTTTTCTTGTGGTCGGGCATTCCTTATCCTTCATCCTTATTTCTGCCTCCTTCTAGGTTGTAGAGATTTTTTATAGTCCAAACCTCTTATCTTGCCCTCGTACGTACTATTTTAATTCATTAATGAGTTTAAACTCACTCACTCAGCCATTCACTCCCCCGTCGCCGCTCGTCACTCAGCCCCAAGGTTCACGCAGTGGCAGTCCCCGTCGCCGCTCGTCACTCGGCCCCAAGGGACGCCTTCCACTGGTTTTGCTGCCGTTGTTGACATCCTCGTCGGGCGTGTGGAGTTGCGCTCGCTCGGCCTAGGGCGGCTCTGGGATCGGGGCACCATCTGCCAAGATAGATAACTGTCCCATGAAAAAAGGACCCAGCTACTGACTAAGGCTAGACACAATGTTCATGTTCATGATATGAGATTAACACTTTCTCACTCACTCACTCACTCACTCACTCACTCACTCACTCACTCACTCACTCACTCACTCACTCACTCACTCACTCACTCACTCACTCACTCACTCAGGCGAGAGCGGGTCTGTTGGAAAGCCCTCAACAAGAGCTTTCCAACGGACCCACTCCCGCCCTGCCACGTGGCAGGATTGGGAAGCAAGGCAAAGGAAAGGGGAGCGGCGGGCCTCGTTGGGTGGGTTTGGGGCCCACCGACGACTGGCTTCCGTCCCGCACGTGCCGGCCCGGAGGTGCAACGCAGTAGGCAGCAGCCGGGGGGGGGGGGGGGGGGGGGGGAGAAGACCGCCACCACCCCCTCTCCCTCTGCTCCTAGCCTTGATCCCTCGATCGGGGGGGGACGGGCGAGGGAGGACCAGCGGAGGTACAAGCGAAAGGTGGCCAGCAGTAGAGGGGCTCATCTGCCGCCGGCCACCAGGCAGCCGGCGAGGGAAGAAGAGCCGATCGCCCAGAGGGGGGCGATGGTCTTGATCGACGGCCCACGAGGCACACCCGTTGGACCTTCGACCATGTGGCTTGGCGACACAGGGGGAAGGGAGTGCCCCCTCTCGCTTCTGCGAGAGGATGCCCTCCTCTTTGCTTGTAGAGGCAACCAATTTTTACGAACTACTCTCGAGGGGGTGTTTCAGCTGAAATGCCCAGAGAGGGTATTTCTAAAATACCCGGGGCATCCGTCAACACCCGAATACTCAACACCGGGCACAACAGCACCATCGGTCCCAAATTTTACACCAAAAAAAAAAAAAAAAAAAAGTCCTCGAGCAGGAAAACCCATTCTGTGGGACCCCAAGACTCCTCCCCTCACGACCAATGCCACCGACGAGAGAAACCCCCCTCCAACCATCCACAACCACGCTGGCGGAAGACCTTGCTATCCAATTCAAGGGGGTTGAACAACCAAAACCACCACTATGGCCAGCCCGCAGCAGATACAAGACGACGCTGAAAGGGCCACAAAGTTGGCAAAAGAAACAAGTAGAGATCCGAGTAGCGGAGAAGGAGAGGGCAAGACGACGGGCGGTCAACGAGGCACGGCAGCAGGCATCACTGAAAACTGTAGACGTGAAGCAAGGGCCACATGAGGAGAGTGGAGAGGGAGCAGGTAATCCCAGGAGGAGCATGGAGACAGACCGAGAGGAGGTAACACAGGGGAGCCAAGCAGAGGAGGAGAGGGCGAGTCGGTGGACAATCAATGAGGCATGACAGACCGCGCCACCAGACATGGCAGATGAGAGGTGAGAGTCACAGCACGAGAGAAGAGAGGGCGCATGTGATCCCATGACAATAATGGAGGCACATCAAGAAAAGGTAACTCGAGGGAGTCAAGGCAAGGAGAACGAAGGGGTGGAGGGCGCAGCGAGGAGGACAGAGAGCAAGCAAGAGATAGGATGTCTCGACAAGGAGGGTGTTTTGACCATGGAGTCCAGAGTACAGGAGAGACCTCGGGCGAGACAGGAGATGGCAGAGACGTCCATGGGTATGCGACAGACCGGTCCTCAGGGGGGCAGTGGAATGATGAAGGCAGAAGCGGATCAGTGGATGGAGAGTCCGGGGAGACCACAGGACAGAGGGAAGAGAAGGGATCGGAGCAACGAGGACCAGATGACCCCCAGACTACGTTGCGGCGGGAGGTTCAGACAGCATGTGCGGCAGTACAAGAGGACACGAGGGAGCGTCTACGGGAATTATTCCTATAGTATGACAAGTAGATAGGATGATACCTTGCAGACATCCATGCCCAATGGAAGGAGGTGACGATGGTCCTCTCACAGACCCAGTCCGAGACAGAGGTCCTTCGTTGTGAGGTCGCGGTCTGTAGAGCACCACGCCAGGCACGTGAACCACAGATGGAGGACCTGGCGGCAGAGATCAGGCAGCTACGAGAGGGGTTGATCCTACAGGAGCGGTTCTTAGGACATGAGCAAGCGCTCCAACAGGGGGCCATTCAGGGCCTAGAACAGCAGGTGGTGGACCTAGGGTCCCAAGTCGGTTTAGTAAAAGCACGACAGGCGACCTTGGTGGTGGACCTTTCCCTACGAGAGGCCGCGCGGGAGGTGAGAGATGCGCCCATCCCTCGAGCGTAGGGTGAGATAGACATGACCCTATAGGAGGATGTAGAGGGGATGAGGGAGGTCGCATCGGGGGGCGGCTCTGGACAGGTCGCGCGAGATGCAAGAGACGTGAGGACAGCAGTGGTGGGGGGTTGTCCTAACCTCGGACATGGGGGGTCGAGGGTCAGGAGTCTCAGGGGTACCAGGCGCAGGAGGGGGTGGACCGGATGATAGAGATGGAATCGGTATGGGTGAGTAGTGGGGGCATCATTGGTCACGGTCCGCGACCTACCTCAAATACTAGCATAGGGGGATCTTCTGGAGCACCAGGGACCCGTTGGCGTAGTGGGGCATCCCGGCGGCAGTGGGGCCGCCAGCGTCAACAAGAGTGTGCATTCATGGTTGCAGCCGTGTTGCCCACCCTTGGGCCATTGACAGCGGCGATGGAGGGATCCCCCACCAGGAGTGAGGGTACTAGACCAGGGGGGTCCCGGGATAGGTCAGAGGAGGCGAGCAGGTCAGGTCGGGAGGACGCAGGACAGGCTGCAGGAGGGTCAAGACCGGACGACAAACTAGGGGAGTCGAGTAGGGCCGCCCGGATGCGGGCGGGTCTGGTGGCGTGGGTGGAGATGACGACGACCCACGACGACAAGGGACGGGGTCCCCACCTACGGATGAGGTTAAGGAGGAGGACGAGGGGGAGGAGAGAGAGGAGGGGAAGGTCGTGGAGGAGGAGAGCCATGTAGGGGCAGGCTGGGCTTGGGATAGGGTGGACGGGGAGTCCACCGATGTGAGACCTCGTCCATCCCACCTCCTCTTCCGCCATGCCTGGCCGAAGATGCGATGTATCCAGCGAGCACAAAGACAGGATGACCCCGGGACGAGTGTTCCAGAGGACAGCCCGGATGAGGAGGGTGCGAGAGAGGGTAGACCAGCAGTTGGGGTCTCGAAGGAGGATGGAACGGGTGCCTACTAGGCCCCAAAAGGCACGGTAGGAGCCGGGGTAGCTGTTGACCGCAATGAGAGAGCGAGGACGGAGGCAGAGGGCTCGACTCTCGAGACTCCATAGGCATAAGAGCCGACGAGAGTTGAGGCGATCTTTGATCGAGGGCCTCCTTGGTGGTGTCCGTGGATGGGATGTGGCTTCGAGGGGCGGTCGCAGCACTCTCGATGGTCCCACTGGTACCGTACCCATCCTAGGTGGTGCTTTCAGCCTTCTCTATGGGGGATTCAGTAGTGGCAGGTGAATCCAATCTCAGAGGTACAGGTGACGGAGGTAGGGAGCGACCGCCCGATTTGAATTTGTGCAACGAGTACGGCAGAGGTGGCAGAGCGGCAGGCGTGGCTGGCCGAGCGCTTGGCGTCAGGAGGGATGGCTGACCCGGAGCAGGTGTATGGGGTGACGAGGTGGCAGGTAGAGTGGCAATGGAGATGTCAGGCGAGGCAGTTACAGCAGGAGGCTTGACGCCTCCGATGCTAGCAATATGATGCGGACCGGCGCGGGCAAGACTGTCTCAAACGAGAGGCTCAGAGTGGCAGGGGTGGGGGTGAGGTATCCCAAGAGCGCGAGATGGGAGCTTGGGACCGAGGTGAGGCTGAGGAGAGGACTGGTGGCATACCAGTCCCCAACGCGGCACCCGCACCAGCCCTCGGAATACGGGGCGAGGCCTTTCCAAGAGAGGAGGAGTAGACACGCACTGTGGTGGAGTTCCTCCGCCAGTGGTTTCCCCAGATGGCAGATGAAGAGGACGGCGTGAGGAGAGCCACGAGAACGAGTATGTATCTTGTGCATTAGACACTACAGACGACGTCCCGGAGTGGCATAAGGGGGATAGGAGGTGACAGATACCCGACCTCCTGGCCAGCTGGTGCCAGTGAGGTGGTCGGACCACGTGTGGGCCAAGATAGGTCAGGCATAGGAGGCGGGGGTGCTGGGCAGCCGAGGGAATAGGAGCATCAGGAGGGTGGAGGCCAGGAGGATTCCGGTGGGGGACTGCATCCGCAGTCCTTAGGACAAGCCCTTTTGGCGTTACGTCCCCTACAGGCCAGCATGAGTCCTCCACAGACGTAGGGGGGAACCACGTCGATAGCTCTGAGTACACAAGGTGTGGCATTCCAGGATCTTTCGACACATAGTAGCAAGGGCCGATCACGACGTAGGGTCCCCGTCGGCCCCCGAGTTGGCGGTGGCGATATGGCAGTGGCAGTGGAGCAGTAGCGAGAGGACGAGCGTCGGTGCCATGATCAGGAGGCCATCTAGCAGCAGCGGTGACAGCCACCAGGCCAACAGTGGGGAGAGCCCTTGGAGCAGCAGGCCTCACATCAGCAGAAGCAGGATCCACCATGTCGAGCTGGACCACAAGGGAGGGAGTCACCAGCCCGACGCCCGTAGGAGGGGACACTAGTGTAAGACCTGCAGGAGCTGTAGCCCCATAAAGAACAAGCCCGGTGGCAGCAACAGCAGACCCAGCATCAGCAGCAGGTTCAGTAGCGTCGACAGTAGACACGACAGCAGCAGCAGCACTAGGCCCATCGGTCTCATCAGCAGCAACCAGCTCGTCAGCAGCACCAGGGTACACAGGGGCACCAGCCACAGCATGCAGGCACGGGGAGGGAGAGCATGAGGGGGCTACGGAGAGGGAAGGACAGAGATGGGAGTGACTATGAAGTTGGACAGAGGGGGTGGACTAGGGGCATCTATATGGGCCGGAGATGCTTCCCCCGCACATGCTGTCACGGATCCCTGTTGGCGCCGTGGATGCGGTGCGGGCGGTGATGGGAGTGCCCCTATTCCAATGCACAGAGCGGCCATAGGAGGCTGCGGGACCCCTCCTCCTCCAGACAATGCCCAGCCTCATCCTGAGGGTACACCCTATGCACTGGCGGGAGTCTGACGCAGATTTGATCAGAGTCCGAGCGACAAGGTTTCAGGCTAAGGAGTGGGAGGAGTTGTGGCAGGAGGCAGTGGCGCATGCGCGGGTAGCAAGGTGCCCGTCCGGACCATGACGACTGCAACATTTGGAGGCAAAGATTCAGGAAACAGTAACTACAGAGGGCACTGATGTGTTTTTGGTGGGGGAGTACGTCCAAAGCATTTGACGCTTTGGCCAAATCAGCCCTAGCCCCCTCCAGGCCCAACTATACTAGAGCA
Source organism: Penium margaritaceum (assembly GCA_023375785.1). Classification (NCBI taxonomy): domain Eukaryota; kingdom Viridiplantae; phylum Streptophyta; class Zygnematophyceae; order Desmidiales; family Peniaceae; genus Penium; species Penium margaritaceum. Next base: position 116,295 of record SZWC01005198.1, read on the forward strand.
ACTCAGGGTCAGGCATCCCGAGGCAGAGGGGCGGATCCCAGCTTGGGTGGCGGAGGCAGCGCGCCTAGGGCCTGCAGAATTGCCGAACATCGATGGTGTGCGTCAAGATCACCTCAACAGTAGCCGCGGTTTCGGAGCTGGGCCATCGGGGTTGATGTTGGATCACCTATGCCATGTGATGGTGGGAGATGAGAGACTGACACGGCCGCTGGCCCGGTTTATGGCAGCGATTTGTCGAGGTCGGCTGCACCCGGGGGCACAGAGATTCATGGCAGTGAGCAAGCTCATAGCTTTGGCAAAGCCTGATGGCGGGGTTTGGCCCATAGCAGTGGGAGAGGCGTTGTGGTGGCTGATAGCATGGTGGATAGTCACTACTGAGCACCGAGAAGTGCGGGTGGCGATGGCTCCGGTGCAGTAGGTGGTGGGGGTACAAGCGGGAGCAGACACAATTGTGTACACCATATCGGAGTGGTTGGATGCACGTCCGGACTGGGGATTACTCAACATTGATGTCCAAAACGCGTACAACTCAGTTGAGTGCGCAGCGATTTTTGAGTCGCTCCAGGATCGGGGCTTTGCTTGCCTCATCCCCGCGCTGGCCCTCTTCTATAATCAGCCGTCGGACTTGTACTACCAAGGAAGGGGGAGGCCAGCGGTTCTACTATCAAAGAAGGGGGTTTCCCAGGGGGACCCGATCGGCCCCTTCTTGTATGCACTGACGCAGCAGGGCGCTCTTGAGGTGGCTCAGGCAGTGATGGCAGATGGAGGGCAGGTCATGACATACTTGGACGGTACTTACCTGATGGGGCCAGCGGCATTATTGGACGCATGGTTCACGGCGCTGCAAGCAGGGCTGGCGACGATTGGGATGGAGGTCCAGTCCCACAAGTGCCAGGTCTTTATCTTTCTCCTGGCACCTGTGGCACAGATGCCGGTCGGCCTTGTTGGGGTCACCAGGGTGGTGGAGGGCATGGCTATCTTGGGGGCATCATTGGGGATGGAGACCTTTTGTTGGGAGTGATTGGAAGAGTCCGTAGGAGCGGTGGGGACGTTGTTGGGGTCGATTTCCGACCTGCCGGACGTGCAGGTGGCCTTTGCGGTTCTTCATGAGTGTGTTATGCAACGCCTGCAGCACCTCACACGGCTGACACCTCTGCCTGAGTGGTGGCTTTCTCAGCTCTGGGAATTTGACGAGTGCTTGGGGGTGTGTCTCCGGTGACAGGTCCAATTGGAGGGTGTACAAACGCTACGGGAGAGACGGGCGGTGGCACATGCGGAGCTCCAGGCCCAGCTGCCCATCCGGCTTAGGTCTAGCCCTGTAGGCGGCAGTGGCTCTGCTCTCTTACATCTACAGCCGCCTCCACACCTGACACAATGTGCACCAGCTCCTTCATGCAGCAGAGCCGGGAGAGGAGGGTGTAGCGGCACAGCGGACACGAAGAGGATGGTATAGAGGACCTTTTGAGGAGCTCAGGCAGAAGACAATGCAGAGACTGCCGCAGTCCATAAGGAGTGAGATCCCCGACATGGTGGCATGTGAGCAGAGAGCCCACACCAGCTGTTCCAGGACTTGAGCTCACGGCTACACGAGTGGCACCTGACAGGCTTGCGGGTGACGGTCTTCGTAGACTTGGGAGTGGAGGAGGCTCTCCTGTAGATGTGGTGCCTGGCAGTAGTTTAGGGCAACCACATCTGGGATTGGATGCTGGCTCATCCGCGGTCGGTGGAAGATCAGCTATACATGGCACCGGAGGATTGGCGTGTGGCATGCAAATTCCGGCAGGGCCTACCGTTGGGACACTTACGTCACACCCCCTACTTGTGTCTTTCCAGCTGGAGCGTCGCTTTGCCCGTGCGCATCGCAGCACGTGCTACGTTGTGCGTAGGATGGTCCAAAGGCTATTCACGACGTAGTGGAGCAAGAGTTGGATGTGGTGATTCGAGAGAGTGGCATGCGTGGCGTACAGGAGGAGCCAGAGGGGATTTTGCCAGAGGAGCGGCCGGATATTGCGTGCTTTGACCCAGCCACGGGACACCGGCAGGTACTAGACGTGGTCATTACGGATCCGCAGTGGCTATCGCTGGGACGGGCATCGACTCTCCATCCGGGAGTAGCATTGGCGGAGGAGGTGTGTGTAAAGGAGAGAAAACAAGGAAAGTGGAGGAGTGAGGCAGATCGGGACCGGCTTGACGTCGTGTTTCCGGCTTTGGAGATATTTGGCGTTTTTTTCTCGCAGCCTAGGGAGAGTGTTACGGTCTGCTTCTGACGCATCAGAGCGACGACTGGCAAGACACGGCGGCTCAGACGGGGTGGTACAGCCCCTTCGGACCCTGCTGAACCAGAGCGCGGCGGTGGCCTTGAAGAGAGCGCAGCCACAGCAGATCAGACGGCACGCTTTGAAGTGGGCCCAGGACGAGGCGTTTGAGGCAGATGTGGCCCGTGCCAGGCGGGCGCTAACCGAGCGTTTTGAGAGCCCAGCAGATGCCAAACTGTGCTTTCTGGGCCAAGAGATGAGAATGGTCTCCAGGGTCAGGCAGTTAGTATGATTCGAGTGTACTGAGTATGACCTTCAAGGTCGAGGTGAACTCTGACTAATGTGTCGATCATCGGGAGTTGGAGTATCTTTGGCCTTGAACCACCTTTTTGTGGTCTGGCACTTCTTATCCGTTTCCTGTTTCTGCCTTCTTGTAGCTTGCAGAGAGTTTTTATTGTTTAAAACCTCTTATCTTGCCCTCGTATGTATTATTTCCATTCATGAATGGGTTTCAACTCACTCATTCTATTATGGGACCCGCTAGTCAAGGCGGTGTTTTCATCACCCTGATGGAATCAAACGAATCGATTGAGGCCTTGAATGTATGCTACATGAAAAATTATGCAGTTTTGCTCGAAGAACCGGATCATTTGGTGCAAGGACAAGAAAGATACGGCCGGGCAAAGTTGGGTGGTGCGCGTGTGGAAAATGGACGGGAGTACAGGGTCGACCCCAACAAGGCGGAGCAGCTTTCTTGGCCACTGTAGCCGAAGCACCCCTGGATGGATGCTTAGCCTATGAGGCAAGGTTCATCGGTGTCCATGGGTGCTTTGGCATGGTGGCTGGAGCTGCATTCGCAAGCAAGGGCGCTTCGGGCAACCGTGACCTCCGCATGCGGTGTTGCCATCGAGAATCACGCGTGGAGCATTCAAACGGCCATAATTCAGCCCTTTCTCTATGGATTGAGGCATTTTTTGGTGTTTTGGAAAGCTCTCAGTGTTTACTACATAATGAATGTGTAATTTGCATCAGTGCACCTTGGTAGAGGGCTTCGGAGTGCCGAGGAGCTTTTTTCTTGGATCATAGGGGCTGGTACATAAGGAAGCCTAGGGGCTGTTCTAGGCATGCCAATCTGACCCAGAGACGTTGTACATTGCCTTGTAGTGATCTATCAAGTCTAAGGATTCATTCCTTGCCAAACCTTCCTTGTGTTCCAAGTATTTCCTCGCACACTTCCATTCGATCCTACAAGTCTTCCGCATCGCACCTTGGTGCAAACGGCACCGGGAGAGTCGTACAGGGGGAACCTCAGTCAGTAGCAGCGGTTTTGTTGCTAGGAGATGGTCGTGCGACATCACAAGGGTTGGCCCACACACCAAGGGATTGATGGTTGGGAGGTTCATCTCAAGGGCTTGGCGTGTGACCGTCACATCGGGCGTCCCCAGGTTCACACACTCACTCACTCACTCACTCACTCACTCACTCACTCACTCACCCATGCAATTAGGTTATTGTCAGAGTCTGGAAAATGACCCTCCAGCAGGAGCAATAGAGACTGGGAGGACACTGATTTGGGTGTACCAGCGTATGTAAATGTGCACTTTTGTGTGTGTTTGTGTGTGTGTGTGTGTGTGTGTGTGTGTGTGTGTGTGTGTGTGTGTGTGTGTGTGTGTGTGTGTGTGTGTGTGTGTGTGTGTGTGTGTGTGTGTGTGTGTG
>SZWC01005198.1:141353-156971 GCA_023375785.1 Penium margaritaceum
CCCCCCCCCCCCCCGAAACAAGTCGAGTGTATGAGGTGAGTGTAGCGTGGAGTGTATCAGAAATGTTTGTCAAACTGAGATATGTGTACACTTCTATGCTACTCTCTCTTTCAACACAAGTTTATGGAATCGATACACCTCAGATACACACTCCGATACACTGCCCCAATACACTTGCCACTTTTGGGGGGGAGGGAGAGGGCTATCCATACCCCCCCTCCATATCAAGAGTGTATTGGGGTGGTGTAGCAGAGAGTGTTGCTGATAGACACTCAGAAAAACAACTTGTGTATTCTCGATAACCACCGTCCGTACTCGTTCCATAACAGGACCCCGACACTCATTCGCGCAGCCCCCCTCCCCAAGTACCTCAAGTGTATCTGGGGAGTGTATCTGGGGGTGTACCTTGGAAATGCATAGTGTTAGAACTTGTGTACTCCAATGTTCCATCTTACCCCTCCACTCCCCCCCCTCCGCCCCGAAACACGTCGAGTGTATGAAGCGAATGTAGCGTGCAGTGTATCAAAAATGTTTGTCGATGCGAGATTTGTGTATGCTTCTATGCTATTCTCTCTTGATACACAAGTTTATGGATTCGATTCAACTCAGATACACACTCTAATACACCTCCCCAATACACTTTCGACTTGGCAGGGGGGGAGGGGGGAGGGCTATCCATACCCCCCCTCCATATCGAGAGTGTATTGGGATGGTGTAGCAGAGAGTGTCGCAGATAGACACTCAGAAAAACAAGTTGTGTATTCTCAATAACCACTGTCCATACTCGTTCCATAATAGGACCCCGACACCCAGTCACGGACCCCCCTCCCCCCCCAAAGTACCTTGAGTGTATCTGGGGAGTGTTTATGGGGCTGTATCTTCGAAATGCAAAGTGTTGGAACTTGTGTATTCAAATGTTTTAGACCCCACCATCGCAATCCAAGTAACGGGTTTGCTTGAAGTTCGGGGAGGTTCTTGAGCACGCGTTTCCATGTTTACAATCTCAAACTTTCAAACTGTGTTTTTTGACTGGTTGAACCGTTGAGTTTGGGCAGGTTCAATGGTAAAAAGATGTGAACTTGCAAGGCCCCGCTACCATGGGGCCTTGCCTTGTCCGGGTAAGTAAAAACATAAAATCTCAAACCCCCAACATAACAAAGTGGTTTGCTTTTGGTTTGATGGCAAGAACTGTCAACGATGATAACGACTGTTCACGTCATTTTTGCTTTTGACATCGGCGACGCTGATGTCAAAAGCGAGCAACGTCGCCATTGAAGTCGGCAAGATTCGACTCCGAGTGCGAAGTCGCCTCGCTATTTCCTTGCGGGCGTTTTTGCCCTGTACACTTGGAGGCGAGTGTATGTTTTGGACCAGAATACCCATAATATGAATACTTTGCCAACAAGAATCGAAGGACAATAAATGTACATTACAACAAAGGACAACATAAATAGGTTCGGTAAGATCAAAACAAGCACAACACAAATAGTGTATTAGTACCAAATAGGACACATTTGACAGGCATATGTCTATCACGTATGTGTTGCTGATGAATTAAAAAAAATTGTATTTGATTAAACAATTGAAAAACATGAGAAGTCATAAGAAGTTCAATGAAGCTTCCAGGGCAGTATACAGTGAAGTTTTTGTGTATCTACGATTTACACGTAACTTCTAAGAAGCATTCCTGTTAATGGTAACTCAATTCCAGGAAACATCCTCCCCATATGTTCGAAGTTTGTACACTAGTTCATCAGCGTGTACTTTTGGGGTGATTGACCATAAATGGCTGTGAGAGAGTGAAAGGGGTTATAGTGGAGATAAATAAATGTTTTAACCAAGCTCCAAGGAGAATAGGGTTATCCCCGACTAGGTCTTTTTTTCCCTCTTGCTGGAATAAGAGTTACCCATTGGTCCAAGACAAAAGTCAAACCAGGAATTGTTGTCTTGTGAAACCAAACTTTGCATCTTATAATGTGTTGGCCTAATAAATACATTGTCCATTTGGGCTCTGGGTCTAAACTTGCCTCGGCAAGAACGAAGTTTTTTGTTTATTTATGACGATAGTTTTTTAAATAGAAGCGCTTTTCCAATGGCTTCACCAAAGAATAATCTCCTCAGGTACCCTATCTTTCGGAAAGACTAGCTCCATTCCCTTCGACTTTCGCAGGGGTTTCCATTTACCCTGACTTGGTTTAAAATCCGACTTGGTTTAATATCTTCAATCACTCAATACCTCGCGTTTCCCTTCGACCTCACCATCCGACCCGTTTGTCGGACGACTTGCTATATGTTACAAACAATCCATAGGCACGACGAAGACGAAGGGGGTAACATTGCACATACTCACTGATTTTGAGCAACGAGTCTATATGAATAAAATAAGGTCACATAATTTTGGTTATGTGGGCATCCTTAATTCAGTTGATCGTGACTATGGTTGTGAAAAATCCATTCCGGTTGGTGGTATACTTTTCGCATTCGTCAAACGTCGAACGTCGCAAAGTTGAGCGACCCCCCCCCCCCCCCCCCCCCGGANNAATAAGGTCACATAATTTTGGTTATGTGGGCATCCTTAATTCAGTTGATCGTGACTATGGTTGTGAAAAATCCATTCCGGTTGGTGGTATACTTTTCGCATTCGTCAAACGTCGAACGTCGCAAAGTTGAGCGACCCCCCCCCCCTCCACCCCGTGAACACCCCCCCCCCCTCGCCCCCGACCCTCACTTGTGCATGGAACGTCAACATTGATGTTTAAGAACTGTTCACTTTGACAAGTGCTAGAATTAACCTCATATTCATTACTCAATGAACAAATCCATTCACTTGCAAACAAAGAGATAATCTGCCGCTACACACAATTAGACGCAGAAACGGTACGGGCTATATGGAGTAGTTGGGTCACGATGCGGGGCAGATGGAAACCCATTCTCTGACAGCCTGGTTAATGTTGACACAAATATGAAACACGGGGCGGATGGTTATCCTTGTTTCAATGTCAGCGTATTTGATGTACGTGAGAGAGGAAATTGGGGTACCTTGCAAAGTTGCTGTTCCCAAAATGGCAACTAAAACTGTTTCCTACATTCGTGGGTCGTCATTGTGGAACACGCCATGAAACGCTGTCCATCACCCACATCCCATCCTCTAACCGAAATCCATCCATGGAGGTGGTCGGCGGAAAGTGGGGCTGCGGCTGAGAATGGGTCTCACCTTCTTCCTGACATCAGTAACGAGAGATCCAGGATCTTTCTCGACCAGAAAGTTGGTGAAACGAGCCGAGCCCACTAACTTTCCCGACGCTCGTGTCCGACGAGGTCCGGCAGCAAACTCGACTGCACGAAAATCGTCTTCTCTATGTGCGAAGACGATTTTAGGAAAACACGCGTCTGTCAGAAGCTTGTCGAACGGCTTCGCAAAATCGTCATTAGAACTATTCAAAGTATTTTAAAGGTCATCATTGTAAAACATGCTGGAAAACACTGTCGGACAACCACATCCCGACCGCTCACCCGAGTCCATCCACGGAGGTGGTCGGCGGAAAGTCGGTGGGTGAAATCGTCGGCGAACTTCGATCATGTTCTCACTCACCCATTCCCAGCCGCGACTTCTTTGTGCCCGTTCGCAAGCGCCATTTATGGCTTCCACGCACGGCCACTCCCATTCCCATCCGTGGCTTTTGCCAACTCACCACTTTCCACCGTTTACCGCTCAACCATAAAGGTTCATCACAAAAGACCGTTCCCCACAGACCGCATTCGGATGTGGTCCTTTGCAAATGAAGACGGATCGGATTCGTTGGTGATTAATTCTATGAACAGTTGTTTGACCTTTGTGTCTCTATGCTGTTCCACTGTTTCAATGCATGGGTATTAACGAAGGCACATAAGGAACTGTTTTGCTTCATTCCATCAGCTGATCAGGGATTTCGTGTTGACCTCACCGCCTGCCTCATTGTACAAACATCGACACTGATCGTCCGGAGGGTGTTATATCGACAAATCCATTGTGCACCGCTGTCCTCCGACCCTTTCGAGAAGCACAGAAACATCGCGGACGGGTGACATGTATTTGGATGGTAATACTGTTCAGCCGACGCGGCCAACCCGTGATCCGTGTTCCGGACGATGGATCATGATAAACACAGAAGCTCAGAAACTGTTATTGAAGCGATGGCCTTGAAAAGTCATGCCGTTGGTAGAGGTACGGAAACCAAATTTATGTTGGTCTATTTCTCCTGTTTGGTTTTGCGACCTCAATCCGTTCGGCTGGATTGGAGAACCTGAAGATTGTGGGAAACTTTTGGAATGTATGCTGAAGCTTTAGAGAGACCTGGCATTTCGTTAGAAATGTATTATTCTTGAAATGATCACAGTTTACACTGCCTCCCAGCAGTCAGTTTTATGAGAATCGAAATGGGTATGAGGCCTTTTGCCATCTTGTCACGATAGATAGATTATTATGTTTATCGTCGCTACCCGTCCACGGGGAATGGACGGTGGCACAGAGCCACATGTGACAGTGAGAGTCAGGAGGGACATCCACACACGACAAACATGGAGAGGGGCATGCATGTGCCCACTGTCAAGACAATCTTGTCAAGGCAAAGTTTGTCACTTTGTGAGCCTGTCAGGTTGATCCGATGGGATTTCAGGGCGGATTTCCCTTAGGGGCTCCTCGCAAGCTCCGCGGGGTGGATAGGCGTTACATATTCATCGAATGCCAGGCCAAAGTCCACAATGATACAAGCTCCCCAGAACGGAGGCATGACCGGAATGCCTCGTGTCACAATCTCTTACATATCTATCCAAACACGTTTCGCGCGTGCCACGTATGCATGGGGAGCTGACAGCGACGTCAGCAAAATGTGAAGAGGACTATTGAACCCTGCCAAAAGTTGTCACCAAGTTTGACGAGTTCATTTTTTATGCACCGTGCACTTGCATGCTTGATGAAAACATATTTTTTCCATCAAGATGGAACCGCGGTTCGCAACAGTTATTGCATGTCTATGCATCTCAATTCTACGGAGTGGCAAGAGCGCAGAAGATTGCATGCGTTGACAAGGCAAGGTCCTCGCCCTTTCAGCTCAAAGTCGAAGTATCACAGATGTATCTCGTTTCATCGTGTTTGAGAGATATCCGCTGGGTTTTCCAGTTTCGTCCCCACGTTGGCCGCATGTTCAGCAAAACTAACCAGGGATTTCTGAAAAAAATTGCAAAATCAGAACCGGTCTTCTGGACCCCGCCCTCGAAACCTTTTTAAGCCGGGCAGCAACAGTTGGGAAGCCCAGCACAAATCAATGCTCCTTTTTTGGCCAATGACAAACCATTTCCCACACTCCCGTCAACCAATCTGGATACGAATTGGTTGACTGGGCTAATCGCTAGGTTGAAGTCCATACCTCCTCGCTCGGCGACGACGTCCCCCGCCCCATTGCACCCCTCATGTAATAGCTTGTGTTGGGTGCTTTCACTGGTCAGTCGATTGTTGGGCGGCATCCTCCAAGCTCACCCCCCTGCTCCATTCAAGTCTTTGTGCCTTAGCCGTCAAGCAAAGCCGCGCTTGGTCAGCCATAGTAGAAACTCCCTCGCAAGAGTGGGTGACGGAATGGATCAAGGACAGTGTGAAGTGGATTCCCGATGTCGAGGATGTTACCTCCACAAATAAAGCGACGCAAGCGTCTTTGCTGGCAGCAATGACTTTTGTCATTCAACCATACTGTCGCCTACGAAGGCACGATGGACAGTACAATGGCCGTGCCAGGGTCCGTGACCTCATGTCAAACAACCCTGAACGGTTTTTGAAGTCAGCATGCAAGAGCCCACAGGCGTTCCGTTCAATTTGCAACACACTCCGGCTCAACGGTGGTCTTTTGGACACGACTAGGGTTTCCGTGAAAGAACACATTTTCATCTATTTGGGGTTCTACACGTACAACCACTCGAACAGGGAAAACCAAGAGAGGTTCCAGCGCTCTGGAAGCACCGTCACGAAGTACGCGCGCAGTGTCATGGAGGCGCTTTTCAACATGCACAAACTTGCTAATGTCTTGCCAAGGAAGAACCACTGACCGCCACAAGAATGGAGAGGCCCGACAAACTATCTTCCCTACTTTGCCAACTGCCTGTGTGCTACCCTCATCCCTGTCATCTTCGGTCACAATTATATATATATATATCTCTCTCCACCCTCATCCCACCCCTCTCTCTTTCTCTCTATCTCTCACTCTTTGTCTCTTTCTCTCTCTCTCTCTCTCTCACTCCCCCTCTCTCTCTCTCACAGTACGTCTCCATCTCCCCCCTCCTACCCCCCCCTCTATCTCCCTCCCTCTCTTTCTCTTTCTATCTCTCTTTCTCTCTCTTTCTCTAAATCTATCTCTCCCACCTCTTGCCCCCCCCTCTCTCCCTCTCTCTCTCTCTTATTCTCTCTCTCTCTCTATCTCTCTCTCTCTCTCTATATCTCTGACTCTCTCTTTATCTTTCTCTCTCTCTTTATCTCTCTCTCTCTTTCTCTCTCTCTCTCTCTCCATCTTTATCTTTCTCTCTATCCCTCTTTGCCACCCCTCGTACCCCCCCTCTCTCCCACTCACTCTCACTCTCTCTCTCTCTTTCTCTCTCTTTCACAATTTCTCTCCCCCCCTCCTCACCCCCCCTCTCTCCCTCTNATCTTTCTCACTTTCTATTTCTGTATCTCCCCCCTCCCCCCCTCTCTATCTCTCCCTCCCTCTCTTTCTCTCTGTCTCTCTATCTCTTCCTCTCTCTATCTCTCTCCTTCCCTCTATCTCCTCCTTTCCCCCCTCCTCTCTCCCTCTCTCTCCCTCCCTCTCTCTTTCCATCTCCCTTCCTCTTGCTCTCTATCTCCCTCCCTCTCTCTCTCTATCTCCCTCCCTCTCTCTCTCTCTCCATCTCCCCCCCTTTCTCTCTCAAACACTCCCCCTCTCTCTATCTCTCTCTCCCCTTCTCTCTGTCTCTCTTCATTTGCAAATGCATTTCTCGAATGAAGAGTCTCGCAAAAATGATGGAGAGAGAGAGAGAGAGAGATTCAAGGAGGGCAAGCAGGGGTGGAGATAGAGAGAGAGAGAAGGAAAGAGAGATACATATAGGGAGAGGGAGGGAGAGAGGAAAGGGGCACGGGGGGAGATAAAGAGCGAGAGAGAGATAGAGAAAAGGAGAGAGATAGAGAGATAGAGGGGAGGATAGGAGGGAGATGGGTGAGAGAGAGAGAGAGAGAGAAAGAGAGAGAGAGAGGGGGGGGGTAGAAAGAGAGAGATGGACAATAAAAAGAAATAATATGCATTGCAGTCAAAGTGCCACATGCCTAAGACATGATGGAGACAAGATCCTAGGCATGGTCCCCTGTGCTACCGTCATCAACCATCCGCTTGAACATAGTGTCCTGTTCATCGCCGGTGGTTAAAACCACCATGGCCTGGAGGTCCTTGCGGGTGCTAAGCTTAGTAATGAGCTCTATCTTATAGAGAGGCTAAGTGGAAGTGGCGCCCTTTTGCAAGTGCATTGGCCTTGCCGAGCAGGTCATGGTCTTGCATAATATGCACCACCTCATGGTGAAATCGCTTGGGCTATGCAACAACCAGGGCTTCAACCGCTAGAGCTTGTGCCACCTCATAACGTGGTTACTTGCGCTTCCCCAAGCGAGATGCATAGCATTTTACCTTATCAGTGCGCTGATCAGTCACACGCCATTCACCAAGGGGAGTTACCGGTGCTGACCGCGACAACGGCAATGTCACAGCCTCAGACTTCTCACCGACTTGGGCTAGACCGTTGACACTCTCTTCCTCCTCTGAAACTGGTTTAGTAGGTGCATTGTCTACGTCTAAAGCCTTGGGAGCATATGCACTTGCAATCCGGGCTCCTCCTGTTGCAGTGGAGCCCCCCAACATTTCATGTGCCATGGGGTACCATGTATTGGGCACCAAGTTGCGCACCTCGCGGTACTTTAGGTTACGAAGAAGAAGGGCACCCCATTGGTCAGCTGATTCATGCGGCTTGTACTCCATGTCATCCCAGCCCCACCCTCTCGACATAGGCTCTGTGACAAAGAAGCGGGGTAGCATATACATATGCTTGAGGTTGTTTGCCTGCTTGCACATACGTGTTGCAGTAACATTGCGCCTACTACAGACGTGGAGCTCACGAGCAGCGGCAAGGTACATGTCATGCCGAAATAGTTGCACCCCATGTGGATACATAATGCTCATGAAGGACGTAAATAAGCGCCATGTTCCGACTAAGCGTCCAATAAAAACGGTTGCCATCATTTTCCACATCACTCGGCGCAGTCGTTGCTGCCGGAGGAGGCTGGTGGGCCTCAGTGGGTGCTGCCGTAGTTGGAGATGCCTCACTCTCAAATGGGAGGTGAGGCAAAGAACAACACAACATTTGGATTCATCACCATCCACGTTTTTCTTGGGTGCAGATGGGGTGGCGGAAGAGCTCAACTCGATAATCTTCGTGAGTGCGGCGATAGGTAGGAGATCGTAGTTAACAAACTGTGCGGGTGCAGCACCATACGCATTAAAGGCCTGGACAGGAGATGGGGCAAAAGAAGTCTTGAAAGTCGACTAAGATGGAGTTCCCATAGTGACAAAATGCGCCACCATCACAAGAGGAGGGTATGCGGGACTTGGGCGATGAAGAGGAATCTTGAGACTTGCGAGTTGGGCCACTAACATCAAGCGTCCAATGGTGGAAATACCATGTGCAGAATGGGCGGGGGGTGGAGGCATGAAGGTTGCAGGATCCGTGGTGATTGCTGAAGCAGAGGTGCTAGAGTTGCAAGATGCAATGGCTAGAATGGTTAAGGCTTGTTGTGAGTGATAGTAGAACATATCTTGGCCTTGCACTTGTCCATTGGTATAGGTGACGGCTCCCTAACTCCAAAGCAATGAAGTGTGGCGTCTGGGCGAGCTGTGTGGTGTTGTGTCTATGAGTTGTCGCCCGGAGTTGCGTGCATCCTGGTTGTTCGTGGCAGACAACCTATTGCTGTGACATGCAAAGTCCATCTCTCAGAGAAGTACCAATGGCGGGCTGCAATCCGGTGAGTAGAGGCTTCTTCGCTAACTAAACACGGTAACAGCCAACGCCTTAGCACGACAAGCAAAGGGTGGCGAAGGCTCCGCAATCGTCTTAGGGCGCATGGAAAGGGCTTTGATGGGAAAAACAATTCTTGTTACGTCCATCTAAGGCAACCAAGAGCATCTTGAAAAGGACAGAAAGCAATGATGACTTCCCATTGGCAACGAGCAGGTTTTTGAGAGCCTGTGAAATCTAAAAAACAATTGTATTTTCCGTTTTAACGGCCGTTTCCATCGCACCAAGAAGCAAATATGTTGGTGCCTTGAGATACTTGAGAAGTCATGCATAATGCCTCCATCGGGGGTTTCACAGGTTCTAAATGACGTTCATCTTGGGGTGCTCCGACGTTGTAAGCAAACAGTAGTGCAATGAAAATATTTGTCAGATATGCAGGAATCTTGACCTGCCAGTTATGCATGCTTGCATGACAACACATGAAGGTCTTATTGTCATTAAGTGGGTCGGCTCATGCCACGCTGTCACTTGCAACGTGAAGCTTGCTTTGCCAATGCAACTACACGATGCATTAGTCATCTTCAATTGAGTTGTGGATCTTGAATGCTCATGTTAGTGATCTTAAGTCACGCAAATTGTAGTGATGTAAGGATTACATGACTGAATCTTGGTGAATTAGAAAGTGACAAGGTAAACGTAGTTAAATTAATGTATAAAAAGGTGTTGGTCAATTTATTTTTCTGTAGAATTTTTAATTTGAAGATCCAAATACAAATGTGCAAATTGACGTGCAATCATACCCGGACCGCATGGTCACGTCACCATTCGAGTATCTCGCCATGCACAATGGACGGTTTTTCAACTTACTTCTAAAAGCTCTTACATCCACAATGCCTTCGTCCTCCGTCATGACAGACCTCTCTAGCTCTTAACTCTAACGACCACTTCACAAGCATACCTACTCTTTCACCATCACCCTACTTGGCCCAAGCGTCTTCCATGGACCACATTCAGTACTTTCAAGCATCCTTTGCAACACACTAGAGCATACGAGGCGCCTAATGGTGAACATGTCGTGAGAAGTGAGGAATTCAGATGGGGTGATGTGGGAGAGTCCATCAATTTGACTCGTGATGATTATGACACTGGTCAGCCGGCGAAGAGGAGGTTGGGTTTTGACTGGCAAGATGAGCATGTTGACTGCATGCAACAAAATCCATCAAAGGTGGAGTGTGTTATGTCCAATGATGGTCCTCACAGAGGCTACGACATTGTAGTGGAGCTCATGGGAAATGACAAGTGATTTCACATGGAGAACAAGCTGTTGTAGTCAAATCGCATCAAGAATGATTGGACCTTTTGTACCGACTATGTGTACAGCTGTAATGATCTACACATGGAAGTCATTGATCGCTTTCTTGGACGTGACCCCAAAAACCCCTACCCCCATTGTCGGAAATGCTTTGCGTCCATCTCTTGCCATGCCAACCCCACACCTCAAGTCCGCATCTTATGTGGCACAGGACGCCGACAATGGTGGCCTGGCCTTAGCAGGCACTTGTGAGAGCCATGAAGTAGTGCATGATGTTTTGGGTGCGGAAGCGGAGGACTTAGGTGAAGATGGTGATGATGTATATTAATGAATCAATGTTTCACTACTTAACAGTACATTAATAACTGAAATTAATTACTTCCTTAACCTTTCATGGACAACATGTGCTCGCATCGCGTCCATGTTTCTCTACAAATTTGTGAAAGCCAAGAACAAATGCACATGTTGCAATGTTGTCCTCATCATTCCCTCATCCTTTATCGTACAATGTCGCATCTCAATCAGTTCGCTTTCCACGTTTTAGATGAAGTTATGCAAGAAGAACCATGAAAGATTAAGATGTGGCTTGAACATGAGAGGATAATCTGGTATTCAATGAAGAATATGGTACCAACATTTCAACATGTTGAGTTCCCTCTCAATCATGTTGCGGGAACAAGTGTGTTGTCAATTGAATGTTTCTTGAGCATACTGAGGTCAAGAAGCACCCGACCCTAGTACGTTCGGGTGATACCGTTGCCCGTAGTATGCCAACATTAGATCGTACCCATTGAGAAATGCTGCATCAGCCAAAAGGTATTTGTTCCATGCTCGTGGAAGCCAAGGAAGAGGGGATCCCCAACATCCTAGCATCATGTGCATTGCCTTTGCACCTCATAGTTGTTAAACAAAATCGCATGTTTGGTTTGCAGTCTAAACAATGCTCCACATAGTATGATTGTTCCTATTCACATATGAAGCACGATGCTAAGGAACAATGACGGGGGCATGAATGCCATCAATAGCCCCCACACGCTCTCTCAAATAGGGCACATAATCTTGTGGTCTACTCCATAATGCATGGATGCGTAGTGCATCTATGCGAAAAGAGATCACTAATAATGCAAGATAGTTCATTGTGTTGACCACATAAGTTAGAACACGTAAGATTGTCGTAGGACCACATTGAGACCTCTCCAAGATGTCTCCTTTGGAGAGAACATGAGTGATTCACAGTAGCCATATGAAAACCATTTTTTGACAAAGTGTCAAGTGTCACGTATAGATGTGTAACTTTAGATGATGTCAATGATTCCATACCAAGCATCTCGTGACATTTGTATCATGTTGAAGATTCCACCAAGGTGACCTTCATGGAGTTCGTCAAGTCACAACAAGTTTGATTAGCTGAGTATGAGGCATTGACAAGCGTAACATGCGACTTTTGGCATCCCTTCCTGTAATGTTGACAACATCATGGACAAATGGTTACATGACAAGGTGTAGCTGCAAAATCTTGTGGATAACTTTGTTACAAACTTCTAATCTCAAGTTGTCCATGCTGAGTTTTCTGATAAACAATGGAACATAGAAATTGCATGAATGTGGTCTTCAACACTCATGGACATCTCACAACCTCCATGCTGACTTGACCAACCAACATATATGTCTGACTTGATGAAGAAAAATTGCACTGTGGGGCCATGGACACAAGGCATGAGGTTACGCAAGCAAACATGCTATGTTCAAACCTGCTTCTACGCTTGAAGGTGGTTGAATTTCAGTGAAGTCCATGAATTGAAGGGAAATGAGGAAGAAAAGGTGGCAAATGAATGATAGTTGGAATTTTTTATAGAAGGCAGAATTGGTAGTCATCTTTTTCATTTGTCCATCTTTTCGGTCCACATCAGCTTACGAGGTTAATGTGAGCTACTATACAGGCATCAACACAGTTGTCTAACTCATATACAATTCTTGTGGAGGATTCATTGCACCATCATTGTCTCTTCCATTGTTTGACAACATGTTACAACATTAACAATTTGGACCATTGGGATGGCCACCTTTAGTGAAGCAGTGTGTATCGCCATGACCACTACTAGCTAGAGAAACAATATAAAAAGGAGCACTTGTTTTGGCTATAGTAACCAATTTTAATCTCTTCAAGTCCATTATATCATTGTCAACTATTCAACACGAATGCGAGCCACTTGGTCTCTGTACTAGACTCAGACTCGGGTATTAGTGGAGTTTCTTAAAGGTTCCCTATGACGACCCACCGACTTCGGCTGAGGACAAGAATTTGATTATAAGCACATCTCTTAACTTTGAAAATTAGAGAGAACATTGTTGCCGCCACTAAAACTCGGGGATGAGTCAAGAAATCATTGATTTCTTGGCCACTGAGTAATGTCATGCGAATTCAGGTCCTTGTACCTTCACCAACGCACTTATTGAGGGAGGGTATTGGAGGGAGGTGAGAACTACGCAAGGTTTTGGCTTTAGCACAACGTTGTTGGTTTAACTTTTGGAAGAGTCCACGTAATGTTATGGATTTAACCGTGATTCATTAGTAAGTTTCCCATGGGGAATTTCCCTTCCACAAGGTCGAATTATTCATAGGTTTTAATCCTTAAGGACCTCTTCAAGCCCAAGAAGTGTTCAAAAGGTCTGGTGAATCCAAGAAGGTTTGGACTAACCTAATCAAAATACTAGAGTGATGTCCAAGGTTTGCCAACTTGGCAACTACCTTGTACGATGTATTCTTGGAGAGTACAAAGGATACGAGGTTTGCGTGAGCCACTATACATGCATCAACGATCAATGGTAGACAACATATCACTCCATCAAAATTTTGGACTGCCGAGAGCGCCACCTTTAGTGGAGCAGCGTGGATTGCGAAGACCGCTACATGCCAGAGCTGCACTATAGAAGGGAGCACAATTTGTGGCCCCAATAAATAGTTATAGTCCCTTCAACTCCAGTATATAAGCATCAACTTATCTACACGGATGCAAGCCACTTTGTCTCTATACTAGTGTCCACTGTGCTGTTGGAGTTTCCAAGAGATTCCCGTTAACGACCCACTGACTCTTGCAAAGTTTTGCTAGCCTATTAACCCAAAATATAGTCAACGCGCCAAGACTTTTATTGAAAGGCTGGACGCTTAGTAAGGCATTACACCTAATTTAGGCCATGCTCTGTGAGGTTTTTGTTCCTGAGTTGTTCATTGGCTATTTTTGATATTTTCTTTGTTTTTGTGTATGTAGTATTCTTGTAACATAATAAAAATCATTCATTATATTCACAACGATTGTATAAGCATTGCTTGGCACGCCAAAGGTCCTCGCATGACAATAAGACCAACCAAGCCTATTTCGTGGTTATGAAAAACAACAACATCGCATCAAAGCAATGAGGATTGTGCCACTAGCAAGCGCAACAGTTGAAGCTAAGTGATTATGGAAGAGTCTTCCACATTCACATTTCTGAATCAGAGAGTAGAGGGATGCATAGATCAATGATTGTTCACAAGGCACGAGGATTGAGAAGTCTCCTCGAATGACATGCATCATCAGTAACAAAGGGAGGGTTCTTCTCCACTTAAAAGTAAATCTGAAATGCAAGGCTCGCACATGGGACAAAAGCAAGGATGCCATGTTGTAGACTATGCACAATGCCAAGTATTGGAGGTATAATGAATTGCAGAGGACGCAAAGTGAAAGGCATAACAAGAATAATTGGCATGGAATGCTGACTAGCAGGAAAGAGAGGCGTTGAGGTAGTAGATGGAGTTCAAGAGCTTCTTTGACAACTAGAGCAGCTAACACATGCTGCTTAAGTATCACATATGTAACAATTCTACTAGTTATGTGTGTATCTAACAAGATAGAATGCTTAGATGAAAGAAGAACTAGTAGTATTTCAACAAAAGCAACAGATGCATCCACAGATGATGCAACAACAAGAACTATAACAACACCAAATGATGTAGCGGGAACTACAATCACTAGCATCGACTTTCCATGTGCCTCATAGAAGTCCTCAACTAGTTGTGCAACGAGATATCTTCCAGCACATACAGCCTAGAGTAGCGCCATACAAAGGTGTGCAACGGCATTTCTTAGCACATTCTCAAGGAATGCTAAGGGTACCACCATTTGCATCATACCAACAGGCTCTAGAGGCTCCTATGTCACGAGCTCAGAATGCTCAACATGTAGGAAATGAAGGAATGAATTAAGGTTAGTCGTTCCCAGTTGTAGCCATGCACAAAATTTCTCTTCTTCCCTAACAATTGGCAGGAGAAAGAATCTTATTCTTATGTTTGGAGATTAGAATGCCTCCAGCAATGGCATCCTTCTAGCTACAAAACATCTAACTCAAATTGTTAAACAGAGGGAACTTCCAACACTTGGCACACAAATTCAAAGAGGACGCTCAGATTAATTACCTATTGAATTTCCACAACAGGTAGTACTTGCCGCCACCATAGGGGTAATCACCAAAAGTAGTTGTAAAGTTCAAGTACTTCCTTAAGGTTGCATGCATGGTGCTGAATAACCAACTCACACCTCACATTCAACAGGTAATCATGATGTTTGAGGAATTGGCTAAAATTCCTAATCATGATTGGTCCAACCTCCTATACACCTACATGTGAGGGGAATCCACCTTCAACACGCACCTCCTTTTAGAGCTTACCCACATCAGCTTTAGAAACTTCATGATAACTGAGGAAAACATAAAAAAAGCAAAGTCACTACGCGACCAGCACGCGATGACTAATGCTTCATTTTTGGAGCTAGTCTTTGTGACCTCCTAAAGCAGATTGACCAGAAATTAGAAGGAAGTGAGGCACTTGGTGAAGTTCAAGGAGGTTGAAGTGAGAGGTGCAAACGTGTGCAAGTTTTTGTTCATGGTCCTAAAATTACAAATTAAAAGTTATACGTTCTTTCCTATCCATCATACCCAATAGATCATACGACCCTCTTGTACCATGCAAAGTCAATCAACTTTACCTTGAACTTAATTCCTTCACCTGAGCAGAATTTAACATCCCCATGTACACTATTGTGCAAATATACATGTAGCGGGAGGGCCAGTTCGGCCCTCCCACCTCGCGATAGCGAGGGGGTGGCTGCAAGCCACCCCTCGCTATCGCGAGGGCTGGCCGGTGGCCAGCCACTCGCTGGCCACCGGCCGGCCGGCGACCGACCGGCTGGGTGGCCGGCGGCCGGTCGAATGAC
>SZWC01005199.1:113340-125793 GCA_023375785.1 Penium margaritaceum
CTACCACACCTCTCCATCTTCAGTCTCCCGCCCCCCTCCTTGCCCATACTACGCACGGAGTACCTACCAGACCTCTCCATCTCTGATCTCCTGCCCCCCTCCCCACCACACCCCCTTGCTCTCGGACTCCCCCCAGCGCCGGCCCCTCTCGCTCCAGCTCCGCCTCCCCGTCCCTTGCCGCCTCCCCCTCCACCCACCTCATCCCGCTTCTCCGCGCGCCCACATTGGCTCTTATTTGACGGTGCAGTAGAGCTCTCTGGCTCGTGGCTGGGCGACGCAGGGGCGATCCTCCTTGACCCAGAGGGAGTACCGGTATCCTCCGCCTAGGAATGCCTAGAAGGGGCTGCGACCAAGAATGACGCATAGTCCGCCACACTCTACCTCGGCCTCTCTCTTGTGCAACAGACCCAGGTCGCAGCCTTGGTGGTCGTAGGGGACTCCCATCTGCTGGTGGACCAAATGCAAGGAGCCGCCAGGGTGACGGTGGAGCGCCTCCGTCAGCGACGAGACCGCGCCCAGAGGATCCTTGACCCTGGCGTTCAGAGGGTCTATAGATGGATCGGACGCGAGCACAACTCACTAGCAGACGGCCTATCCCGACTGGGTCTCGGCGTCCGAGCTCCTGGCCGGAGGAACTGCACCGGTTTCCCCGACGCCCTATGGTCTCTATGCGGAGAGGCCTTTCTCAGCACACAGCAGGTGATTCTCCAGGGAGCATACGCACTCTCTCTGCCCCGCCGCGGACTCCTCTAGACCCGAGACCTGACGGTCACACCTGCCTAGGAGGCCCTGGAGGACTTTGCATGGGAGCGCCTATGCGGGCTCTCCCCAGGCTGGCACAGCAACGACAGACAGCTAGTCCAGGCCCCCAAGGCGTATGCGCGCCTATATGGGGAGCTGAAACAGCTAGTGAGTGCCATCTTCGGCCGATGCTTCATTTGGGCCACCGACTCTTCTCTTCCCCCCGAGAGCCTCCTCTCTCGCTGGTTGCTGCTGCTGCACCTCCATCTGCTTCCCGCATCCCCACCACCGAGGAGCAGATTGGCGACCCATCTTTTGTCTCCGGCCGCCGCTGGCGTCTCCGAGGAGGCGAGCGATGGGGGCCGGCCCGCGAGCTAAGGAGGACGGATGACGTGATTCTAGAGTGGTGCAACCGCTTCAAGGCTGGCCACTAGGCGGGGCCTTTGGAGGAGACACTGGAGCAGGTTCGCCCGGCCGCACGCGCCCAAGTTGTCTCCCGCCCTCTCACCCGCCAGACCACGGCGGCACAGGGGGTGGAGGCGGCGAAGGCGGGACAGCGGGCGGCGAGTCTCGCCCACATAGGCGCCTTCGCCCAAGCAGTGCAGCGGTTTGAGGACCGGCCCTCCGCGGCGGGCACTGCGGAGACGGTCGCGGCCCTCCGCGAGCGTCACCCGACGGGCCTCCTCCCCATACCCGAGTGGGTACTGGACATTGACCCACTAGACGAGGGGGGAGCAGACAATATTACGGACGCCATGGTGGAGGAGTTGCTCATGGAGGTGCCACGCGGCTCCAGCACCGGGCCACTAAGCCTCACCACAGACCTGCTTTGGGACCTCGTCCTGGACTCGCCTGCGGCCTTGGAGGAACTTGGGGGGGTCCTCCGTCGCAAGCTCGAGGGCTGCCTACCGGCAGAGGCAGCCTCCTGCATCAGTCGTAGTAGACTCATCCCGGTGTTGAAGGGGGCCTCGGAGGAGGAACGGGTGCGTCCGATCGCGGTGGGCGAGGTGTTGACACGGTTGGCGGGGAAGCTGCTCCTGCTTTGTGACAGAGAGAGGCTTACCTCCGTGCTCCAACCTCATCAGTATGGTGTGGGCGTGTCCAACAGTGCAGCTCTCCTGGTACGAGGGATCAGAGCCATCCTCTCCGCCAACCCCTCCTTTTGGCTGCTCTGACTCGGCATCCGCAACGCCTTTAACGAGGTGAAGCGGGCGTCGGTGTTCTCGGCGGTGCTTGACTCAGGCCTTGGATCCCCACTCTCCACCAACAGGGTCTCAGACCCTGTTGGTGGAGAGTGGGGATCGACTGGGCCACATCGGCGCCTACCAGGACAACGCGACCATCTGCGGTCCCCCCACCCCTTAGGGATCTGCAGGGCGGCCTTTGTGGAGGCTGCGGCTCTCCGCGGCCTACGCATCCAGCCTAGGAAGTGCCTACTGTGGCAGCGCTCGACGGAGGCCATCCTTTCCATGCTCGCTGGACTGCCTCGGACGACCGGAGGACTGGAGGTCTTGAGCTGCCCGATCGGCACCCAGGCCTTCCAAGAGGAGTGGGAAGAGGCGTGGCTTCCGCAGCAGACTCGCGACCTCCGGCAGCTTGGCCGCATGGAAGACGTACAGGCGGCGATGACCCTCCTCTGACTCTGCATCATCCCACGGGTGGACTTCCGCGTGCGGGCCCTGCCCCCCAAGCGATGGTGGCTAGCGGTGTTGCAACGGTTCGACGACGCGGTGTGGGCGGCGGTCCTCTCGCTGCTACAGGTGACGGCGGCTGCCGATTGTGAGACGGAGGACTGGCACCTGCAGCAGCTCGCCCAGTGGCAGGTGCAGCTACCCTTTCGCTTTGGCGGCACCGGTCTCCTTAGCGACCGTGACCGGACGCCGCTCGCCTTCGCATGCGCCACAGGCTCCCACAGTCTCTGACTTCGGCTCTCTCCTGCCCTCTGCTTGGACCCTTGACTTCCTCACCCCCTTGTGCCGGCGAGTGAAGGAGGAGCTACCGGTGCAGATGTTCCGCACTTTCCCCTCTCTCGATGGCCTGCAGCAGGGACCAGCGCCTCGCCTCTACCAGCAGCTGAGTGAGGTGTGGTACGCGAGCCGATGGGAGCGGTGGGTGGAGGAGGCAGGGACAGTAGCGCTGCGGCACTGCGCCTGTCCAGTGCGCTACGGACCGAGCACGGGGTGTTGCCGCCGAGCACAGAGCAAATGTTTGGCCATAGCGACGCGGGGCAGTGCACTATTGCTCCAGGCCACGCCGACGGGGGAGGACGACCGGACCTTCCTCCGGGCGGCACACTTCCGACTCCATACACAGTTGTGGCTAGGCCTCCCCCTCGCACACCTGGAGCTGGTACGGGTCCACCCCCTCGAACCTGCTGCTGTGACCCGCCGCAAGGAGGGGGGGAACAATCTGGCATGTTCATAACGCAATCCGCAACGAGCTTGCTAACGTGTGCCGAGAGCACCGCCTCCCAGTCCGTGTGGAGCCGATGGACGTGCTGCCTCTGCCTGGAAGGCGAGTGTACCTCCGCCCGGACCTCACCTTGGTAGACCACGACCTCAACATCACGTGGGTGTTGTGTTGAAGATTTGCCTCTCTGCATGCCCAAGTGCGGCGCCGAGAGGCGCCGACGAGCCGCTAGAGAGAGGAAAATCCTCGTCGACGGATCTGGCGACTTGAGGACTGCTCGGATCCTGAAATGGAGGATTACCTCTGAAATTTGACAAGCTGCTAAATCCGGTGGAAGTTGTTTCACCATAATCGGACTAGTAACGAGGGAGATATGGGCTTCCAAAGTTGGGGTGTGCGCGGCGGTTCTGGGAGCCGGCCGCGGTTTGATTTCCGGTGAATAATTGACCGGAGCGAGTAACAAAATGCCATCTCGGGATTTTGCTCCAGAAGGACTGCCGAGGCGTCCGGTGGATGATCTGCCCGATTTCAGGAGTGCAGTTTGTTACTGAGGGACTTAGCCAAAATCCTGGCTCAGAGTCCGAAACTCAATAGTACGGTTTATTACTCGGGGACTTGGTGAAAATTCCGACTAGAGGTCCGCGAACAGGTTTCGACCCACATCAGTCCCCATCACCAAACTCGATGATTAACTCATCGAAACAGACCCCAAAGGCGCGAGGGGCGCCGCCACTATGCATAGGGACATCTGCGCCTCCGGAATGGCGTTTTGATGGGTCCTTGATGTGTGAAGGCGCCTCGGCGAGCAACGTGGTGCGCGCCGCCGAGTGAGCGGCTGGTTTGGGGTGCTGCGCTTTGACTGACGTAGCGGGAGCTACAGTTATCCGAATCGCGCACAGTTTAGTGCGTTGAAGAGCTCATCACTAGCCCTACAAATGTTTAGATCATGTCCATGTTCAAAAATTAATGCAGAATTGCGTTATTCCGTTCGCAAAAGTGACTGTCTAACAAATGTCTTCAACTCCCAGAAACATAGCGTGAGGCGACCCGAAAGTTCACGCTTAGACTCAGAACCACCCGCACAAAACACAGCCGTGAGCACAGTAGACCCGTCGGGTCACGTTGGAACTGCCTCCACCCGGGGGCCGTTTACTGACAAAGGGTTATGGGCCCACGTCCATGACCGGTTTGCACATCGCTCACGGCTTTCGCGGCGGACAAGACTATCGTCAGGGATGACATCGCCGTCAAGCTCTGAGGTCCCAGAGTTGAAGACTGCGCAAATGGCGCAAAAGGAGGTGCAGCCCATCCGGAAGTATGCAGGTGGTCCTGGCTACGGGCTATGGAGGTGGCACTTCGAGTTGCACCTCGCGCATAAGGGGCTGCTAGAGGTCATGAATGGAACGGAAGTCCTCGACGAAGCGACGGCGACGGAAGCACAGAAGGAGGCCTTCGCAAAGAAGAACAGGGAAGCGCTCATGCTGCTGGTGTCTGGGACGGCCGAGTCGCAGTGGGGCTACTTCCAGAGCTGCAAGCTGGCAGCCGAATCTTGGCAAAAACTCTGTTCCATCCATCAATCCAAGTCGCTCGCAAACAATATCTTCGCAATTAAGCGACTCCTGACAGTGAGAATCGAGGAGGGAGATGATGTCATCACGGCCATGCGATCGAGTCGCTTGTCTCACAATGCAATGACGTGGGGTGGAAGATCGACACGCAGCTGCAGGCGATGGCCCTCCGCATGGCCTTTTTTTACAGTTGGAGCCCTCATTACAGTCTTGGGAGGATGGGCAGAGGACAAGCTCACCTATGGCACGGTCGCAGAGTACATCCGCAACGAGGCGCAGCGACGGAGCTGCGGGGAGTCCTTGTCCTCGTCACCAAAACGTGTGGTGGCGGAAGCGAGGCCAAGGGAGGTGGCGGACATGGCGGCGGCAAGAAGGGCGCCAAGAAGGGTGCGTGCCTTAACTGCGACAAGGAGGGCCATTGGGCCTGTGAGTGCACCGAGGAGGCAAAGGCCGGCGGCAAGGATGCCAAAGGCAAGAAGGCGCTTCTCAACGGCACTCAAAACCACTACCTCAAGAAGGCCAACCGGTGATGCCTTGACTCCGGAGCGGAGGAGCATACCCAGGTCGAGAAGGTCGGATTCATGAACTACACCAAGTCCAGCAAATCCATGGTGGTCGCGAACGACAAGGTCGAGCTGGCGGCTAGCCAAGGAGATGTGGACGTGGAGGTGGTGGTTGGTGGAAAGCGGGTGCAGCGCGTCATCAAGGACGTGCAGCACGTACCCGGCTTGGCTGACATTCAAGTGTCAGTCACCTGACTGACAAGGGGTACGAGGTGCTCTTCAGGAGAAGAGGGGCAGTCGTGCGGAAGGACGGTGGCGGCGAGCCCGTGCTGGAGGCTAAGCGCGAGGGAGGCCTCTACATCGTGGAGACCAAGGTGATCCCCGCGGCGATAGATTCAGCAGACTTANGTGGACGTGGAGGTGGTGGTTGGTGGAAAGCGGGTGCAGCGCGTCATCAAGGACGTGCAGCACGTACCCGGCTTGGCTGACATTCAAGTGTCAGTCACCTGACTGACAAGGGGTACGAGGTGCTCTTCAGGAGAAGAGGGGCAGTCGTGCGGAAGGACGGTGGCGGCGAGCCCGTGCTGGAGGCTAAGCGCGAGGGAGGCCTCTACATCGTGGAGACCAAGGTGATCCCCGCGGCGATAGATTCAGCAGACTTACAGGAACACACCGTCAACCTGGCCAAAGGAGGGGGAGCTCATCTGGAGCTCTGGCACCGACGACTGGGGCATTCCTCACTTGCAGTCATGAAGGAGATGGCAAAGCGCGAACTGGTACGCGGCCTCATCATCGACGGTGCGGAAGAGGCGACAGATGGAACAGTGCACAAAAAGTGCGAGCCTTGCATCTTGGGCAAGGCGCGACGCAAACCGTTGAACGAGAACGTGAATCGCACCTCGGACCTGATGGAGGTCGTGCACAGTGACGTGTGCGGACCATTCAAGACGGCGTCAAAGAGCGGCGCACGTTGCTTCGTCATCTTCATTGATGACTACAATAGAAAACTCTTCGTGTACTTCATGAAGCGGAAAGACGAGGTCCTGGACCGGCTGAAGGAGTATGTTGCCGTGGTGGAGAGGCAGACTGACCGGGAGGTCAGAGCGCTACGCAGCGACAACGGCGGAGAGTACGTGGGTTGTAGCGGGTGGATGAAGCAGTAGGGCATAAAATGGCAACAAACTATGCCGTATTCGCCTCAGCCAAATGGCGTGGCAGAGCGGGCGAACCAGACGTTGCTGAACATGGTAGGGACCATGTTGGTGGATGCAGAATTGCCACGAAGCTTCTGGGCGGAAGCTGTGCGTACAGCGAGCTACACCATCAACCTCACTCCTACAGAGGTGCTGAAGGGGAGGAGTGGCTGGAAGACGCCGCAGGAGGTTTGGAGCGGGCGCAAGTCAAGTGTGGCACACCTGAAAGTGTTCGGGTGCAAGGCGCACGCGGTGGTGCAGGCAGCGCAGAGGCGTGACAGCAAGCTGGAGCCGTGGGCAAATTCGAATCTCTTCCTTGGCTATGAGAGCGCGCATAAGGCATACCGGCTCTATGACATGCGCAAGGAGGAGGTAATCCGCAGCCGAGACGTCGAGTTCGACCAGCAGTAGAGTTACATCAGCAGCAACGACGCGGGCGTGGTGGACTCCCGGAAGACAGTGGAGCGGTTCCAGCTCCTTGACTACGAGAAGGAGCCAGCGGAAGCCGAAGTTGAGGATGCTGCATCAGAGCGCAAAGGTGCACAAGCGGTGGCACCCGACGTGGAGGACTCCGATGACAATCAAGCTGATGAGGAGATCCACCGGAAGGATCCGGCGGATGAGGCACCTAGTGTGCCAAGGCGCGCACTCCCGGCAGAGTGTGCATCGGGCGTCGGTGGAAAATCCACCGGACGCGCCGGTCGTTCGGGCGATGTTTCGCCAGAACGAGAGAGATCCTTGGGGAGCCGTCTGGTCGATGATTCACCGGAGCGTGCTGAGTCGGAGGGATCGCAACAGAGTGACGATGCGCCACCAAAACCACCGCGCTGCAGCGGGAGGCAGCGAAAAGCGGAGAAGCGCTTCGACGCAAGCACCGGTCGATGGATTGGCATGACGCGGTGCATGCTGGCTGCATCAACGGAGCCGACTACCGTGGAAGAGGCGCTTGCACGGCCTGCAGGGGATCAATGGGATGCAGCCATCAAATCAGAGCTGGCGTCCATCACAAAAAATGATACGTGGGAGCTGGCTGACAGGCCGAAAGATGCCAAGGTCATCGGCTCAAAGTGGGTCTTTAGGACCAAATTCACAAAGGAGGGTGTGGTTGACAAATACAAGGCGCGGCTGGTGGCGAAGGGTTACGCACAGCGTAAGGGGAGCACTACGATGAGACGTTTGCTCCCGTCGCCAAGTTCACAAGCATCTGGGCGATCCTTGCGGTGGCAGCCACGAAGGACATGGAGCTCCACCAAATGGACGTAAAGACGGCCTTCCTCAATGGCATCATAGACAAAGAGATCTACATGGAGGTGCCAGAGGGGGTGGAGGCACCGGAGGGCAAGGTGTGTAAGCTGCGGAAGTCCTTGTACGGGCTAGAACAATCGCCCAGATGCTGGTACCAACAGATGGACCGCTTCATGGCACAACTCGGCTTCAAGCACTGTGAGGCGGATCATAGCGTGTACGTGCGGCGCGACAAACAGCTCCATCAGATCGTTCCACTCTACGTGGATAACCTGATTGTGTGCTCGACGGATTTGCCGAGCCTACAGCAGCTGAAAGAGCAGCTGAGCAGCACATTCCACATGTCGGACATGGGGGAGCTGGAGTACTACCTCGGGGTGAGCATTACGCGGAACCGGAGGGCACGCACGCTTGAGCTGGAACAGGCCAAATACGTGGCCGAGGTGCTCAAGCGGTACGGCAAGGAGGACTGCAAACCAGTTGGCAGTCCAGTCTCCACGACCTGTGAACTGAGTGCGGCAATGGCGCCGCAAGCAAAAGAAGAGCGGGAGGATATGGCAGAGGTGCCCTACCAATCGGCGGTAGGCAGCCTCATGTACGCCATGGAGGCGACTCGACCAGACCTGGTCTACGGGGTGGGCCAAGTGAGCGGGTACGTGGCCGATCCAGGGCCACTACATTGGCAAGCGGTCAAGCGCATCCTCCGCTACCTGTAGGCGACGCGGCATGCAAGCTTGAGGTTCGACGGCAAGGGGCGGGCGGACCCCTTGTGTCTGGTCTGCTACACAGACCTAGACTACGCTGGCGATGTGGTCAAGCGGAAGTCCACATCCGGCTACGTGTTCTTCCTCGTTGGTGCAGCGGTCTCGTGGTGCAGCAGAAAGCAAGACTGCGTCGCCACCTCCACAGTGGAAGCAGAGTACATCGCGCTGGCCGAGGCGATGAAAGAGGCGATGTGGCACCGTAGGTTGCTTGGGGAGCTGGGCGTGCCACAGCAGGAGCCTATCGTGGTGCAAGAGGACAACACCGGCTCAATCTCGCTGACCAACAATCTGACGCAGCACAGGAGGACGAAGCACATCGACGTGCGTTACCACTACGCACGGGACATGGTGGAAAAGGGGTAGGTGGTGCTGCAGCATTGCAGCACGCACAATATGCTTGCGGATTGCTTGACCAAAGCGCAACCCGTCGACCGGCACGCATTGAGCGTGGCCGGGCTTGGGATGACCAGCTATGATGGGCTAGAGGGCGCTGCGGAAGATGAGTGACAGCAAGCAGGAGCAACGGGCATGGCACGTGCAAGGGGGAGAATGTTGAAGATTTGCCCCTCTGCATGCCCAAGTGCGGCGCCGGGAGGCGCCGACGAGCCGCCACAGAGAGGAAAATCCTCGTCCACGGATCTGGCGACTTGAGGATTTGCTCGGATCCTAAAATGGAGGATTACCTTTGAAAGTTGACGAGTTGTTAAATCCGGTGCAAGTTGTTTCACCAGAATCGGACTAGTAACGAGGGAGATATGGGCTTCCAAAGTTGGGGTGTGCGCGGCGGTTCTAGGAGCCGGCCGCGGTTCGACTTCCGGTGAATAATTGACCGGAGCGAGTAACAAAATGCCATCTGGGGATTTTGCTCCGGAAGGACTGCCGAGGCATCAGGTGGATGATCCGCCGGATTTCAGGAGTGCAGTTTGTTACAAAGGGACTTAGCCAAAATCCTCGCTCGGAGTCGGAAACTTAGTAGTACGGTTTGTTACTCGGAGACTTCGTCCAAATTCCGACAGAAGGTCCGCGAACAGGTTTCAACCCACATCAATTTCCATCACCGAACTCGATGATTAAGTCATCGAAACAGACCCCAAAGGCGCGAGGGGCGCCGCCACTACGCATAGGGACATCTGCGCCTCCGGAATGGCATTTTGATGGGTCCTTGATGTGTGAAGGCACCTTGGCGAGCGACGTGGTGCGCACCGCCGAGTGAGCGGCTGGTTTGGGGTGCTGCGCTTAGACTGACGCAGCGGGAGCTACGGTTATCTGAATCACGCACGGTTTGGTGCGTTGGAGAGCACATCACTAGCTCTACAAATGTTTAGATCATGTCCATGTTCAAAAATTAATGCAAGATCACGTTATTCCCTCCACAGAAGTGACTGTCTCACAAATGTCTTCAACTCCCAGAAACATAGCGTGAGGCGACCAGAAAGCTCATGCTTAGACTCAGAACCACCCGCACAAAACACAGCCGTGAGCACAGTAGACCCGTTGGGTCACGTTGGAACTGCCTCCACCTGGGGGCCGTCTAACGACATGTTGGACGTCACGACGGTGGACACACAGGGACACCGGGCCACGGGGCCGGGACGGGCACTCGAGCCTGCTGAGGAGGAGAAGGCTGAGCCATACAGAGCGGCTCCGCGGCGGGCACACCACCTGCGACCCATGGCTTGGGAGACCCTTGGAGGCCTGGGAGAGGAGTTCCGGATTTTCTTGGCCTTCCTGGCCAAGATCTCCCTCTCACGCGGGACTGGACAGTGCTCGGCGGAGACCCTCGCACACTGGGCACAGCGAGCGGTGAGCATCCTCGCACAGCGTGCCTCCATCGCGGGGATCCGCGCCCAGTGCGTGGCCATCCGGCTCTACATCTCTACGCACGCCAGAGTCTCTGCCCCCTTCAGTGGCGATGTGGCCCCCATTGCGCACTAGGGACATGTACGCTCGCTCCTCACACTCTCAACCCTCGGCGGGGTGGGGCCGACCTTCTGGGAAGCCTAGCTCCCAGAGTCTCTAGGCGGTGTTTTACTCACGGCTCCCTTGTAGCGGTCCTGGCCACAGGGCCTTGCCCGAGAACCCTGAGTGTGCGTTTGTGGCGGCACGAAGGACTTTGGCATCCTCCCCACCGGGTAGCGGTCCTGGCTACAGGGCCTTGCCCGAGAACCCTGTTCTGGTTTGCTCGAGGTGGCGTGAAAGACGTTGGCATCCTCCCCACCATGTAGCGGTCCTGGCCACAAGGCCTTGCCCGAGAACCCTGTTTTGGTTCGCCTGAGGTGGCGCGAAGGACTTTGGCATCCTCCCCACCATTTGTCATGTTGTCATGTATAAGAAAAAACACCTTGACATAAAAATTAGAAAAAAAAGATTCAAGATCCCAATTAGCTTCCACCTATGGAATGTCGCTCTTGCGGCAAACAGACATACTGTGAAAAACGTAATCCTACCAGTTTCCATTCTGCAGCTTCCAAAACAGGTTTTTTCAGGCAAGTCACAGTAGCATCAGCATGGATTGTTGAAAGAATTTTAGACAATG
Source organism: Penium margaritaceum (assembly GCA_023375785.1). Taxonomy (NCBI): domain Eukaryota; kingdom Viridiplantae; phylum Streptophyta; class Zygnematophyceae; order Desmidiales; family Peniaceae; genus Penium; species Penium margaritaceum. The sequence continues at coordinate 124,300 of SZWC01005199.1, forward strand.
TAATGCTTACCTTTCGCCTCATGTGAGTGCAGTACATGTCATTGCTCAAGAATTAGCGGCACTTCACTATTTTGTACCACCGCCGAGTACAAGAGAGTGTCGCACTTCACTGATCCATACCGCATATCTACTATGCGAGAGCAATTGTCTGGTTTAGACAGGCTTCATTGGTATTGGCAAGGGTTTGGAAGCAGACGCCATAGCCAAGGAGGAACACAGCTCTCTCAAAGGAAGAAACTCTTCCAGGCTGGATGAACACAATTGAAGGTTTTCAAGTGATTTCAAGCTTGACTACAGGATTTTGCAGTTCATTCTACCTGAATGAACTACCCCCCCCCCCCCCCCCCCCCCCCCCCCCCCGCGCCTAGCACAAGGTTTTGCAACAAGCAGCTTGGGATAAGGCAACCACAAAGCCTTGGTCAACAATACCTGGACGCAGAATCCAGAAAGAGGCATTCCTGCTTTCATCTGCTCTCATGGCGGAATGTCAGCTTCCTTGCAGCGTGAAGGAGACATTGAAATTTTGAGACAAAGAGGTAAAAGGCATGCACAGAGTTGTACACTCACAAGTATGTGAGGGCTGTAAGCCTTCCAATTTCTGAGGGAAGTGATCCAGAGATACCATACATGGGCATGTTTCNCCCCCCCCCCCCCAACCCCCCCGCGCGCGCCTAACACAAGGTTTTGCAACAAGCAGCTTGTGATAAGGCAACCGCAAAGCCTTGGTCAACAATACCTGGACACAAAATCCAGAAAGAGGCATTCCTGCTTTCATGTGCTCCCATGGCGGAATGTCAGCTTCCTTGCAGCATGAATGAGACATTCAAATTTTGAGACAAAGATGTAGAAGGCATGCACAGAGTTGTACACTCACAAGTATGTGAGGGCTGTAAGCCTTCCAATTTCTGAAGGAAGTGATCCAGAGATACCATACCTGGCCATGTTTCTGCACACAACGTTTTTCCAACATAGAACTTGGGTCCATGCTTTGGCACTGCAATGCTGCACTTGCATTCAACAGGCTGAAAAAAGGAATCCAATGGGTCTGGCTGTTTTTGGAGGCCGAAATGGGTGTTCAGGTGTACAACTGATGTACTTTGATCTCTATTCTAATTCTTTTTAAAAAAAATTATGCGGGGAATAAAGAGTGTCGCTGCCACCAACGGCACATGAATGGTGGGAATGAGACAGAAATAGAAAAGGGTGAGCTAGATACCGGCAAAAACCGGTTCAACCGAACACAGAGCGGATAGCCCAAGGGCAAGTGGTAGCCCCACACCATGCAACAGCGGAAGATCCTCTCCCTCCGGGCGGTCATCCACCGCCGCACAACGCACGACACTGTATTCTACCAACAAGTGCACTGTAACGGTGAACTGCTGGCCACAGGTGGCGCCTTCCACTATCTCACCAGGAAGCTATAGAAAACTGTGACATTGAAGCCTACGTCGATCTTTTTCGTAGCATGCACCTGCCTCTGATCCCAGCCCTGCT
>SZWC01005199.1:127612-147252 GCA_023375785.1 Penium margaritaceum
CCCCCCCCCCCCCCCCCCTGAAGACAAACGGGAAACCACCAAATAGAAATGGCCATTTCGTTCCAGGCTCAAGGGCTAAAAGAGCCCACTTTTATCAAGGTAGCTCCTGACCTGTTGGGCCCCTATTGTGTGGTTTTCTGTTTAGTCATTATTTTTTCTTTCTTCCCTTTTTCTTCTCATTGAATCCTGTCAACCAATGGGTAGGTCCGTTGCCCAGTGCCAACAAGAGCGCCAACTGGCATCTAGACTAGTAGTCTAGAACCGCCTACTGCAACTGCCGGTTTTCCCGGCCAAGGATTTCAACTTGAGACCTCCCTCCCCGGAGGTAATCTAGTTTGATATCCACTGTGCCAGCAGTGGATATCACTCTAGGCTTGAGGTGGTTTCCTGTACAGTCATTTTTGCAATTTGCTCCACTAAACCTGGAGCAAATTGCTCACGTTAGGAGGGGGCCTTTGTGACAAGTGTCCTCACAGCCATTGGGAGAGGAAATCATCCAAGACAGTGTTCTCCCTTGAACTGGATCCACCTCTCAGAGGAGACCTGATAGCATCTTTTGTTTTTTTCTTCTTTTTTTTAGTTTTTGTTTTTAATGAAAGGGTGTATGCAATGCCGCCACGGACTGGCACAATCACGTGGTATAGAGGCCACAACCAACGGCACAATACGGTGGGCATGCAAGCTAGAGGCCAACAAGGGCGGGCTCAACCCCACATAAGTCAGTCCGTGTCAAGGCTTGGCGCACATGCTCGCGCCGAGCAACCAGCGCAACCTCTGGCAGGTACGGGGCCCGAGACCGGGAGTAGGAGACAGTGTTTTAGCGGATGGCGGCACACTGGGCTTGGACGCCGGCGAGGGAGGCGCGTTGTGCCAAGATTGCTACCGCCCGCTGCGCCCAGTGCTCAAAGGCCTCAGCTGAGCACTGGCGGGGCCCGCAAGCCAGACAGAATTGTGCCAGATGGCGGAGGAAGGTTCAAAACTCATCTCCCAGGCCGCCAAGGGTCTCCCACGCCAACGGACTGAAGACGTGTCCCCTGTGTAGCGCCGTCGCATTCAAGGCCTCCTTGTCACACTCAGCCGCCCGCACGGCGGCCCCCGGCCAGGTGGCCCGCTGCCCCTGCACATCCACGGTGGTGACGTCCAGAACCCAGGTGGTACCGCCGTGTGGTCTGCCAGGGTGAGATCTGGGCGCAGGAAACGCCGGCCGCTGGGCAGTGGCAATACNAGTGCTCAAAGGCCTCAGCTGAGCACTGGCGGGGCCCGCAAGCGAGACAGAATTGTGCCAGGTGGCGGAGGAAGGCTCAAAACGCATCTCCCAGGCCACCAAGGGTCTACCCCGCCAACGGACTGAAGACCTGTCCCCTGTGTAGCGCCGTCGCATTCAAGGCCTCCTTGTCACACTCAGCCGCCCGCACGGCGGCCCCCGGCCAGGTGGCCCGCTGCCCCTGCACATCCACGGTGGTGACGTCCAGAACCCAGGTGGTGCCGGCCGTGTGGTCTGCCAGGGTGAGATCTGGGCGCAGGAAACGCCGGCCGCTGGACAGTGGCAATACCTGCGCAGGCTCGACGTGGACGGTGAGGGGATGTTCCCAGCAGATGTCAGCGAGCTTGTCGCGAATGGCGTTGTGGACGCGCCACACCGCACCTCCCTCCCTCTCGCCGCGTCACTGCGGCCGGCTTCAACGCGTCCAGCCCCACCTTCTCCAACTAACCCAAGGTGAGGCCCAGCCAGAGTTGGGCATGAAGGCGGAAGCCCTCAGCCGAGAGATACATCCTATCCGTAACTTCTGTCGGCGTAGCCTGCAGCCCCGTTCCCCTACGTGGCAGTGGCCCAGCAGCTGCTCTGAACTCGACGACAGCAACCTGTGTTATACGGACCCTCTTCAGGACGAATAGTGTCCCTTCCCTTGCTGATCATTTTCCTCCTCCTCCTTCCTCGGTTTTCCTTTTTTCCTTCCATCGCACATGTTCTTTCTTTGTGCCCTACTGTGCCGTGGGTGGCAGTAAACCTAGACCATGTTCTTGTGTTTGTCCGTGCCGGAATTCTCTCTTTCCTTTCATTCTCAAAGCATGTTATTTGTACATAAAAAGTACACTCAACATTTCTTTTGGATAGTAGAATTTGCGATCCTGCACATATGGCCAGTTGGCAGGCCACAACCCTTTTCTGGACAGCACAGTCATATGGAACGCAGGACCTGCAATGTGAGGAGGCCTTAGGGTCATGCATATGGAGGCTGGAGGGGCGTTGCAAGAAGCTGTTTCATTCATGAGTAAGGAATTTTGTGCAGCTGTATACCAGGTGAATCTTTGTCACAATTGTTGCAATAGTCTGCACATGTCTCCCTGCAGAAGAGACTGGCACTCGGATCCAAATCAGGGCAGCGAACGTTGTTCTGCGGACACACAACTCCTCCAGGTCCATAGCTGCAAGGCAATCCGACAGAAAGAAAAAGTGGAGCAAACAAGCACCTGTCATTCACCAACAGAAACACAATGGAGATGAAAACATCTAGCAGTAGCACAGTGGAATGCAGGTCAGGGACAAGCAGTTCCAGGCAGAAGGGAATCTGGTGCCATGCTGGATGTGATTGAAGTGAAACTCTTGCTGAAGATCTGCTGCTGCCATGGATGGAAACACTTGACATGAATCAGTTCGATCAGGTAATATGGCTGCTGCCTTCAAGTAGTGGGGGGAATGTCCAAAGGTTTTCATTAACAAATTCATAGCAAACAGAAACAAGAAATCCAGAGAAAAAGGTGCCCACTGCCCACTGCAGAAACATGCCGTCCCTGACCAGCACATCTGCGGGGTATAAATGTTGCCACCACCACGACACAATACGGTAGAAAGAAAGTGCAACTAAGTACCGGCAGAGATCGGTTCACAGACACAAAGATCAGAGAGGGAAAGGGCACTCGGCAACCCCAGTCCATGGGCCAATGGGAGAACATCCTCCTCAGGGTGAGGATCTGCAGCCGCACAGTGAACCACGCTGTGGAACCGGACCACAGCACACTGACTGCGGATGCCCGCGATGGAGACCCGCTGCGCGAGAGCAGAGACGGCCCGCTGGGCCCAACTCTCAAAGACCTCCTCTGAGAAGCGCCGCGGCCCTCGCGCAAGGCAGGCCCTGGCGAGGCGAGCCAAAAAGGACCAGAAGTGGTCACCCAGGCCCGGAGTCTCCCACGCCAGAGGTTGCAACTGCGGACCACTCCCCTCCACTACAGAGTACAACGCCACCTTAGCCTTCTCTGCCACCGATACTGCCAAGCCAGGCCTTGTGGCGCGAACCTCGTGGAGGTTCACAGTGGTGACATCAAGCACCCACGTGAGGCCAGACTCAGGATCAGTCAGCGTCAGATCCGGCCGAAGCTCACCCGGACCACCCGCCTGCACCCCAGCCACGCCCCCACCCTCAACCGTGTGAATGAGACGATGCTCCCGGAAGACATCCGCAAGCTCATCCCGGATGGCGTTGTGGACGCGCTGAATTGGGCCTCCACTCCGCCGCCTGATAACCGCTGCCGGGTCAAGACCGTCCAACTCCACCAGCAACAAGTGTGGAAGAGGGAGACCCAGCCAGGGCTGAGCATGTAGACGGAAGTCTGCTAGGAAAAAAATTTGCGGTCACGTGGGCCGGACGGAGTAGCCTGCATGGCGCTGCCCCTCGTCACCGTCGCCAAGCATCGCTGGTGGGCACGACGCACACAGCCGCTACGAGAGGTGCACCCCCCTCCCCCCCTTAGCACAGCCACAGCGTCTCTGGTGTAGCTCCCCGACCTCCGCGATCCACCCCTCTCGCCGGAGAGAGCACCACTGTCGACACATCCTCTGATACAGGCCCGTAGAAGAACTCTGCTGCATAGTCTCGACCGAGGACAGGGCCTCAAAGACAAGCCGGGGCAGCCCCTCCTGCACTAGATCCCAGTCCCAGGCAAGATGTTCCAGCGCGGTTGCTGCTGGGAGGAAGGGAGAGAACTCACTGGAGAGGGCAGGGAGCAGACTGCCCGTCGCACAGGCATAGGCCAGACGAGCACGTTCCCGCACCCCCACCAATCCAGCTCCCTCAAAGGCAAAGGGCAGCTGAGACTGCAAGCGAGCCAGGCGCTGGAGCTCATAATCCACAGACCCCACCTGAGTGTCCACAGAAACTTGCAGAAGGTGGAGGACCGCCTCCCAGATGGCCGTGTCGACAGCCAACTGTCCTCAGGCGGGAGCACCCGCACACAGAAGTCCACCCCGGGGATGACGCCAAGGCGAAGCAGCAGCATGGCCGCCTGTACATCCTCAATCCGGCTCAGCTGGGAAAGGCCGTGCAACTGCTCCTGGAGCCACCCCTCAGCCCATGTACTCCGGAAGTCAGCTGAGCCCACCAGACACCCCACAGAACAACCCCATCCCGACGACAAGGCAACCCTGCAAGTACCGGAGGGACAGCCTCCACGGAGCAGCGCTGTAGTAGGCACTTCCGCGGCTGGACATACAGACTGCAGAGTGTTGCCGCCTCAGTTATGGCAGTGAAGGCGGCAGCAAGAAGCTAGGGCGGGGCCGTCACCGTCGCATCCTGGTACGCTCCGACATGCCCGAAGCAAGACCCCTGAGCATCTCTCAGCCGCTGGTTCCCCGCCTCAAAGATTCAAGCTAAGGCCAAATCAAACAGTGCCGGCCCAAATGGGTCCCCGTGGCGCACACCTTGGGCGCTCTCCAGCACAGCCGGCGCACTGAAGCCAAAGAAGAGAAGCTGTGCCGGGTGGGTGTAGAACTGACGAAGAAAGGGGATCCACGAGCCCAAGCCCCGGTCGCGAATTCCCTTAAAAAATGGCCACCCGCTCCACCTTGTTAAAGGCATTGCAGACATCCAGAAGGAGGGGTTCACAGAGAGGATGGTATGCACACCGAGAACAAGCACGCACGCCCCCTCCGAGACACCACCAAGCTGATGAGGCCGAAGAGCCAAATGGCGCCTGAACTTGTCTCACGGGAGAAGAAGACGACGTGCCAGATGAAGCCAAGCGTCTCCCACCGCCAGCGGCCGCACACCCTCCTCCTCCGTAGTACTCTTCAGGATGGGGATGAGCCTACTGCGGCCCAAGCACTCCGCCGCCGCGCGCGGCACCTCACCGTCAAGCATAGCCTGCAGAACCCCTGTCAGACTCTCCAAACCAACAGAGGAGTCAAGGACTAGATTGCGCAAAATGTTAGAATTCAAGCCAAGAGGCCCCGTAGCGGAGCCCCGAGGCGCCTTACGCAGCGCCTCCTCCACCATCTCCTCCGTTACCCCAGGGACCCTCCCTCCCTGGACCTGGAAAGACTGGACCCCATCCGGAATGGGCAGCAGGGACTGCCCTGTTTTCAGTAACAAAATTCCACCCACTTGCAGGAATAGCTGTAGGAGCATGACCTGCCATGCACAGGGATAGCCAATGCTGTGATGCACACTTGTTTCATCATGTAGGTATCTCCCATGCACGTGTGCGATTCAAGCAATCAACAATTCTACATGCAAGGGACATGTCTAGAACTTTCCAGAGTGATATAGCTGGCATGAATCTCAGAAACCAGTTCTTGTCTGTTCTTGTGAGCTCCAAATCATCCTTGGTGAGACACTGCCAGTATATATTCTTTGTTGCTTCTGACCAGCTTCCAGCTTTGGACATGGGTACAGGAAATGTAGTCCTGAAGCTGCCTGTTTAGGTACCTTTACGGCTTGCTTTCGTGTTTGAGTGAACCTGCACCTTTTGATGCCCACTCCACATCACTCACAAATTAGTTAGTCTGGTGAGAAGACCAAACGATGTAGGATAGATGCCCGTCAGCAAATTATTGGACAAGTATCTGCAAGGATAATGGTGCATGGTGGTTGGGTGACGGGCACGCATTAAAGTCCTGCACTTTTTCCTCTTTTCCAGAACATGCTTTGGGTGGGGTCTGCAAATTGGTTTGCCAGGGTTTGAGACCCCTCATAAATGAGTGGAAGCAACCATTTTAAAATGTGCGTTTTAAACAAGTCTGGAAGTATAGAAATCCTCTTGTTATTAAGGTAGGTGAGGGACAATGCAGTCATGAACAAGTGACGTATACCGTTTGTGATTTGCCAGCACAGTTTCTGCTTCCAGTATGATTCCATGCACATGAAGGTGGAGCTGATAGAAGTAAGCCCAGTCTCCTACCATGGTCTATTCAGTAATGGTCTAGCGGGTCCGTGCCAGTCTGTGCATGTGCTCAATTTCCAGAAAGCAAATTTTTTTTAGCCATCTCAAAATGTTCTGATCAAAACTGTTCACGAATTGGAGCAGGCTGATACTGGACTGGAATCTTGTGGGAGTCCGAATTTCCATTTTTCAGCATGAGCACAATAGCAGCCATTGGATCTGTCTATGCCGTCAGCTGCACCGCTCCACCTGCCTCCTTGATAAGCTTCTCAGGCAACTTGCTGAAGAACTTCAGAAGCACCACCGGCGGCTGTTTGGGCAGGTCACCCTTCCTAAGCCCTTTGAAGTAGCCATGCTGCGTCACGTCCAGAACAGGTGCAGCAGACTCGCCGTTTGCCTTGGCACGCACCTCCTCTGGCACCAGCGACCATAGCTTGTCCAGGTTCACAATGGGGCAGTGGAACTGTTGCTTTGTCTTGTGGAAGTACCGCATACCAACCTTGCCGAAGTGTCCAGGATGGTACTTGTCCATCATGATGCGGTGGTGATGCATACCACCGGCATTACCGCCACCTGCCGGATGCTTCCTGTGCTTGCCCATACGGCCATGGCCAGCACTCACGTGACCTCTCTTCTTCCTGTTCTTCTTGAACCTGGCCGTCATGGCGCTGTAAGTGGAGTAACCAAGGTGTGCCTAACGCGACCACGTCACGTAGAAAGCTAAGTGCGCAGAGGAAAAACTTTTTTTTTTCAGGGGAAAACTGTCGCTTTACCTTCAAAACCTAAATCTAATGACAGGGCCATGCCTATGTGTCATTTCCGCTGAATATTGGTGCAGACCTCAATGATGACACTATTCTTGCTTTCGTGTAGCTGTGCATGCATCATTGGCTACCAACATTCTAAGATCTGTTACAGCACCTAAGGATGGTGAGATACCACCAGTTAGCTGATTTCCATTGAACCCCCAGCAGCTCATTTGTAGCAAAGACATTAGAGAGATAGTGGTGCAATGTATAGTAGCAGCATACGGAATATCCGTCACAGATGTGAACACATCCTCATGAGGCAGTCTGTGTTGATGGTCTTCAGAAACGTTCTACAAGGAACAAAATGTGGAAAGACAGTTATCTGCGGCTTACATTGTGCGCGGCAAGTATTGGGCATGTCATGGCAGCTCTGGCTATGTGGCACGCCTGGACAGGGAATGCCTGTTTGTGTCAATGAATTCAGCAGATGCATCACTTCTGGCTGCTCCCTTAAGGACCCGTGCCAGCGCTTCTCCGGCTTAGCCTCGCACGTTTGATACACTGACCCAATGCCAGACAGCCCAATGCCTTTGTTGAATGCCTTGTGGGTGTCAACCCAGAGTAGCCGGTATGTGGAACATGCACCAAGGATAGCCTCTACCTCTTGATAGATAGCAATAAAAGAATGTTTCAGGCTGAAATGCCTTGTTAATCGTTCCTTTTATGACCATTTATCAAATCCACTAGGCTGACGATTGCCTGGATCATTACCGTGGGCCTGAGCCCCTCTTCCTCCATAGCCCCCTTTAGCAAGGGATGAGCTTACCATTCCCTAAGCATCCATCTCCCTCACCATCCCGCTATGGACTCCAACTAGCTTCGAGTGTTCATGACAAGGTTGCTTAGCGTGTCTCATGAGAGACTCCACACGAAGGCCTTCGGGGGAAATGAAGGACTCTATGTGTGCTGAGGGTGGAGCACTTGGTTGAGGATGCAGTTCCTGCAAGTGACTGCAGAGGGAATCAGTGCAGAGGACACTGATTCCCTCTGTTGGAGAATGTGACCAGATCATCTGCAGCGGCAGTGGCACCTGCGCGGACTGTTCCTGCCACTGCTGCTCCAGTTGCTGTTCCTGCCACTGCTTCTGTCGCCGATGTCCTGATGACCTGCTAGGTGGCCTGATGGCATGCTAGCTGGCCTGATGCGACATGCCAGCTGCAGCCTGTTGACTGCAACCAACCAGCTGCAATCTGCCAGCTCGCCAACCACGACTAGCCAGCTGCAATCTGGATGTAACATCATAACCATCATCAACATTTTACGATTCCGACAATGCTTTCCCTGAACAATGACATCCCTGAATGTTTACTCGCTCCTCTGAATTCTAGTGACCTAGCATCAGTGCCTGTCCCCGCCCAGGCGTTGTCTCACAGCTTCCTCCTACAGGCTTCTGGCAGTGCACCCTTCACTCTATCTCCTCAACGTCGGCTTTCAGAGTCTTGCCAATGCACGCACACAGATGCAGATGCTCACCCAAACAGATGCTTCAAAACATGAGATGATTCCTTTGCGAACAGATAGAACTGGCCAACCCTCTATGAATCAAACCAGGATATCCCCAACAGGCGGAAATGGAAATGGACACAATGTTTTAACTCCATGGTGTGTGTGCGTGGTGGTAATGACGAAACTTTGGTGAGCACCAAAGAACACCCCTCAAGTGGCGCTATCACGCGTGCATTGAAGTCTGTTGGTCAGCTGCAGGGATGTTGAATGGTTTCGGATCCTGCTTCTGACCCAGTTTTGGGAAACTAATTCGATTCGAAACTGGTTACCTTCGATTTTGCTAAACCGGTTTGGCAGATCAGGAAAACCGTCCGGTTCACAACCGGTTCGGTTTGGTTGTCTGCCTTCAGTTTCGAATCGAGTCGAATTGAAACGGTTAACGTTACGGTTCCGGTTCCGGTTTCAGTTTCAGCCATCGCAAACCTGCTGAACTGGAACTGTTTGACATCAGATGGCAACAATGAATATTGTAGTCCTCCCTTCTTGCATCCCTCTCCCGCCCCCTTTCAAACACCTTTACAGGCTGAAACTTTCTCCTGCCATGCAGACCATGACAATGTAGGTCCCCTATCCCCACCACTCCCTCCCCCCTCTCCTCGATCCCCAAACCTCCCCCACCCTCTCTCCGCCTGATGACTCAGGATGATGACTTTGATAAGTAATTAGAACCAGATTGACAAGTGTCATCCCAAAGAAAAGCCCCAACCAACATAGGGAATTTGAATTTTTACAACTGATGCGGGTTCGTGAGCTCCATACTGGGAAGAATTTCGAGAAAACAGTGCTGCTCCATGTTTTCCCAACCTCACCCTTCCCTGTCGCAGAAAGAATGGCTCTGCATCGTAACATTGACCACATAGTGGTCAGTTCAAGCCTTCCCCCATTATAGCTTCTGTCACTTTGACCTCATGGCTCCATTCACATTCCCATTTGGAACCTTCCTCTACGACCGTCATACACAGGTGAGGCCACTGGGCACAGTAGGCGCACGGCACGAGCAAGTGAAGTTGCCAGTGCCCGTCGTCGGTGGCAGGCACACACCGTTGTCACTGCACTGGCCAGCATCCGTCACCCGATTTGTCCCACAGAAGGCCAGGCAGGTGGTGGACAACCGCTGGGGCTCTAGGCAGTCGCGGTTCACAACACCCTTGAGGCAGTTGAAGGCAATGCTGCCACCAAACGCCAGCTGGAATGCGCAGCGCTGCGTGCCTCCTGCAGATATCTTTGGTCCCCCATAGAAGTAGTTGTATGAGGCGTTGAAGGCGGACAGGTAGCTCAGGTTGGCTTGGAACGTGGGTAGGCTGCCTGTGAAGTAGTTCCTGCTCAAGTCAATGATCTGGATGACGGGAAGGCTTGAAATGGAGGGTGGAAGATGACTTATTGGGAAAAAGAACCAAAACAAATCTGGCTTTCAAGCCAAGTGAAGCAAACATTCTGATCCAGCTTTCTGACCTTTGTTTTCCCCTCTTTGGGAGTAAATGTGCTTTTGAACAGGAATTTGGGGTGCAGGAGTGTTGCCTTTCAGTGTTGCTCTTAGTTGCAGCTTTGTTTGTGGCAGAACCGAAACAAACCGGTTGGAGTTCCGGATCGAATTGGTTCTGGCATTGGCGGTTTTGGTTTCTGTTTCAATGAAACCTAAACTGGTTGTTCCGGATAAGTGAACCACTTCAGGTTCATTCCGGTTCTGCCGGTTCGAATCGGATCAGTTCCGGTCTGAACCGGTTTAACACCCACAGTCAGCTGCCTTGTGCAGACTGGCACCACCTACTTTAACAACAATCGTTGACGCCTACCATTATCCAGTGTGACTAAAAGCATTCACATGTCGCACACCCAGAATGTACCATGAACTGCTCAAAACTGTGCCATTAACGTTAATTTCAGCAGTGTAAACCATAATGGGCACTTCAAGCATCCGCTTACTGCATTTATTGAAGTGGTTACTCACAGAACATAAAGGTTTTCCAGTAAGCCGATGGATGATGGAATGGTGCCAACAAGCTCATTGTCGGCAAGATTCCTGCAGCTCATTAGTGCATGTGAAATCAACAAATCATTCATCTGATCAGAAGTCCACCAAATCAAATTGGACAAAGTTCATGGTTTGGATACAGAAGTGCGCCGTCTTTTGGTAGAGCAATGCTGCATGTGCATTGTTGAAAACTTTGGTCAGCATGATTGGTATGTTCTACGTGAAAAATGGCAGCACCAACCGCAATATTACTGCAGATGCCACATAAACAAAGGTTCATGTACATACACATAAACACAGTCTCATTCTCTCTCCCTCTCTCTCTCTCTCTCTCTCTCTCTCTCTCTTTCTCTCTCTCTCTCTCTCTCTCTCTCTCTCTCCCTCTCTCTCTCTCTCTCNGAAGTGCGCCGTCTTTTGGTAGTGAAATGCTGCATGTGCATTGTTGAAAACTTTGGGCAGCATGATTGGTATGTTCTGCATAATGGATGGCAGCACCAACCGCAATATTACTGCAGATGCCACATAAACAAAGGTGCATGTGCGTACACATAAACACAGTCTCATTCTCTCTCTCCCTCTCTCTCTCTCTCTCTCTCTCTCTCTCTCTCTCTCTCTCTCTCTCTCTCTCTCTCTCTCTCTCTCTCTCTCTCTCTCTCTCTCTCTCTCTCTCTCTTTCTCTCTCTCTCTCTTTCTTGCTCTGTTGGAGAGATTCCCCTCACCATGGCATGAGTGACTCCAAAAAAGAACACCAAAAAGACAAGCCCAAGTGGCTTAGTGGTTAATGCTGTCCACCTCTAGAGGCAAGGGCCTGGCATCAAGTCCCATAAGACCAATTCTGCCCTGCCTCAAGGGAGGTGGAAAATAGATGCCAGGAGGCTAGCTCAACCTGTAGAATTCTTTCTAGAAGGTTCTAGAAGGCCACTTGAGGGTTCAGGAAGGTGGTACACCTTCTAGAAGGGGTGACTTGTCCTACAACACATCTAGAGGTGTCTTGCTCTTCTGGATACCCTCCTTCCCACTAAAAGCAGGCTGACGAATCTAGGAAGGGGCAGAAGCAGTCCCTTGTCGTCGAGGAAGGGATGCCTTCCTAGGTGGGGAAAAGGATATCCTACCAAGGGCCACTCTAGAAGCCATAGAATCTACTAGGAAGCTTCAAATCTGGCATGCTTTAATGTTCTGGAAAGCTTAGATCTGTGTCTATAAAATGATACTACTTGTAAGCCTTGATCAAGTGTTTCCTCCCAGTCAATTCAGGCTAAAACTATTGCCCAACTCTCTGACCAGTTTTCTGCCATCCTTGGAACCAGTTCCCTCCGAGTTTTCAGTCTCTCCAAAAACAGTTGGTGGTGTGAACTAGCCACTGCTAGGGACCCTCCAGGGTGCACACTCACCCTCAGGCCAACAAAGGGTTATGGGCCCATGCCTCTAAGGGAGTCCAAGCCAGCTTGAGTTCACGCTTGCAATAGCAAGACATGTCGACCAGCGAGCAAGAGAGCAACCGTACTTTCTTTAAGTTTGATGGGATAGGCTTTGCCTTGTACAGGTGGCAGTTTGAGGTCTTCCTCGACGACAAGGGACTGCTTGAGCTTGTAAAGGGTGTTGAGATTGCTCCACCGGAGACTACAATGGCTGAGGTGAAGGAGGCATACAAGAAGCGCAAGAAAAATGCATACACGGAGCCCACTTGTACGGGTGCAAGTGCTGACGGAGGCACAACACGACATTCATGCCACTGCCGCGGAGGACCGCGGCAGTGGCATCAACGGGCTCGGAACCGCCACATGGGCAGGACTTGGCACTGCCGCCGCATCAGGAGCAAGCCCAGTCTGGGGTGCCACACCCTCTGGAAGGTCTGTAAGTGATGCAGTAGAGCGTCAGCAGGTGCAGCGTGAGAGGCAGAGGCAGGAGAAGCTCCACAGGCAGCATGAGCACGAGCTTCAGCGGCAGAGGCTCCAACGGCGGCAACAACAGCCCTCGTGGATGCGGCCTGCCTCATCCTTGTGGTCGAGCTTCTCTGCCCTCATGCCATCCCTTGAAATCAACCGTCTGCTAAGCTTTTGAGATCTCGTTTATACAAATGTGTATTGCCAACGCAGCGAAGGAAAGAAATGGTGATTTTCTTACACAATGTGCGGTTGCCCTTGTGCACATGACTTCTGGTTCCATGGTTTTGTAAGAGGAATGTCATTTTGACATATTCATGACCGTGAAGTGGGGAAAAAACAAAGATAACAAAAAGGCGTCGGTGCTCCTTTTATCCGCGTTATGCCCACCACAACTTTGGCACATCCAAGGATGCACCCTCGTCGCAGACGCATGGTCAAAACTCTGCTCCATCTACTAGTCAAGCAACCTCGCCAATCAGCTCTTCATCTTCAAATGCCTCGTCACCCTCCGAGCTAACAAAGGTGACAGCATCATGGAGATCGTGCAGCAGATTGAGTCACTCGTAGCAGATTGTGTGGCCACTTGTTGGGAGGTTAACTCTCCGTTGCAAGCTATGATCCTCTTTCTGGCCTTGCCGGACAATTCGAGTTCCATGATCACAGTCCTTGGTGCCTAGCCTTCCAACGAGCTGAAGTACCCGTAGATTGCTAAGTACGTGCGCAACGAGTGGATGCCACGTGGCGGTCGAGAGAGTGCAGCGGCTTCAAGTTCTGCGTACACAATTCATCCTCATTGTGATGCCAAGGCGAAAAATGGAAGGGTGCCAAACAGGACACCAAGAAGGGTGACAAAAAGGGAGAGCTTTAGCTGCTGCAAGGAGGGTCACCATGCACCCAACTGCCCCAAGAAGAAGCCAGACCTGTTGTAGCGAGGTGGGAAGAAATACAAGCAGGCCCTCATGGCGTACAACTACACTGACTTGAAGGAAGCGGGAGTTGTCGTCATTGACTCTGGATCAAGCCGCCTCATGTAGTGCAATAAGGCGGCATTTTTCACCTACGGTGCCTCGGAGAGACGCATGACGATGGTCAACGGCAAAAGAGAGGTGGCCGCCGGTGAGAGTAACGTCCGTATTGAGTTTATTATGGATGGCAAACCTGTCACGAGCACAATCCACGACGTGCTCCACATGCCCAACTTTGAGGCAAACCTGCTCTCCGTCAGCCGCTTTACCAATAAGAGAGTTGAGGTGGTCTTGACAAAGGAGGCTGTCATCCGTAAGGAGGGCAAAGGCGAGGTTATTGCGCGCGCCAAGAGAGAGGACGACTTGTACCTGTTACGCGCAAAGATCCTCGACAGCCGGGCGAGGTGCAATACCGCCAATCTTGTAACAAAGGATGAATAAGACATGGACCTGTGGCACCGCCGACTTTGCCATGTTTCTCAATTGACGGTGAAAGAGATGGCAAAGAGAGGTGGTACGGGTTCTCCAAATCAGTGGCTTTGATGGAAGCAAGAAGACCGTGTGTGAGCCATGCATCATCGGCAAATCAACGCGGCAGCCGTTTGTGGCCAAGGGGACGCGTGCATCAACAAAGTTGGCAGTGGTACACACAGATGTGTGTGGACCACTTGAGAGCTCCATCGGCGGAGCTCACTACTTCCTCACCTTCATTGACGACCACAGACACAAATTGTATCTCTACCTCATGAAGTGGAAGAGTGAATTCCTTGCATGCATACAAGAGTTTGTGGCACATATGGAGCGACAGACAGAGTTGAAGGTGAAGGCATTCCGCAGCGACAACAGCGGTGAATATGCGAGCTGCCATTGGCAGATGAAGAGCAAGGGGATTCAGTGGCACAAAACAACTCCACACTCCCCGTAGTAGAATGGCGTCGCAGAGAGAGCGAGTCGCACAATGCCTAACATGGTGCGATCCATGTTGAGCGACGTCGGCCTTCAACAACGGTATTGGGCAGAGGCCGCACGGGCAACGGCATACATAGTGAACCCTACACCGACTAAGCTGTTGAAGAACAAGGAGAGCAAGGCGTGGAAGACGCTACAAGAGGTGTGGAGCGAAAGGAAGCTGGCAGTGGGTCACCTCCACACATTTAGTTGTGTTGCACATGCGGTTGTGCAGGCACGTGAAGGGCGGAGCAAGCTTAACTCTCGAGTGGAAGTAAGGCGTAGCAGCTCTTTGACCCAAGGAGGCAGCAGATTGTGCGGAGTCACGACGTCACGTTCAACAAAAAAAACCATTGGCGGATGAGGCAGGTCTCTCCAAAAGGGGGGACTGGTTGCCACTCCTTGAGGGGGAGACGCCGGAGGACATGAATGAGGGTGACATCCTCGCAGCAGCACCAGCCGGAGAGGAGCGCCCAAGGGATAGGCGAGTGGAAGAATTTGTTCCGGCCAGTTCGGATGAGGAATCCGAAGCACCGGAGATGGACGTGGAGGCGGAGAGTACACCGATGTCTCCAAGGTCTCCAAGAAAAGGGGAGCAGACGCTTGGAGAGGATGGCGCTGAAAGAAGATAGCAACAAGAACAACCTCCTCAACAACCTTGCAGGAGCAGCCGTGTGCGAAGGACAAAGAAGTACGGTGCGGACAAGGAAATTTGGTCTGGGTTTGCACAAGCCTTCTTCACGCAAGAGGAGCCTCAATCTGTGAAGGAGGCACTGCAGCAGAAGGATAGAGCTGAGTGGGACTGAGCAGTAAAATCCAAGCTTGCCTCCCACAAGGAGAACGGCACTTGGGAGTTGGTTGACAGACCGGAGGTCGAGAAAACAATCGGCTCCAAGTGGGTCTTCAGGAAGGAGCTCACAAAAGAGGGGGAGGTGGAGCGGTATAAGGCACGGCTGGTAGCAAAAGGGTATGCTCAGAGGAAAGGGGAGCACTACGACGAGACCTTCGCACCAATGCCCAAGTTTGCCTCCATACGCACTATCCTCTCGGTGGTAATGGCTCGCGACTACGAAATCCACCGAATGGACGTCAAAATTGCGTTCCTCAACGGTGACTTAGACAAGGAAGTCTACATGGAGGTGCCAGTGGGGGTGAATGCACCGCAGGGGAAGGTGTGCCGGCTTCGCAAGGCGCTCTATGGACAGAAGCAAGCTCCGTTCATTTGGTACCTCAAGATGGATAGTTTCATGGGCGAGCTTGGCTTCAAGCGCTGCGAGGCGGATCACAGCATGTACGTGCGTAAGTAGCCGGGGCTATGTGGATGACCTCATCCTTGTATCTTCGGATGAGGGGGAACTCAAGAGCATGAAGAAACAGCTTGGAAGCTGGTTCAAGATGACGGACATGGGCGAGCTTGACTACTACTACCTAGGAATTGCCATCAAGAGGAACCGCAAGGCACGCACGCTGGAGATGGGGCAAGAAAAATATGTGCAGGAGCTACTCCGCGGCTTCAACATGGAGGAGTGCAACCCCATCGGCACGCCTATGACAACGACATGTGAGATGGTTGTTGAGCTCGAGCACGGGCCCGACCACGAAGGACAAAAAGGAGGAGATGGCTGGAGTACCATACCAGTCCGCGGTTGGCAGCATAATGTATGCCATAGTGGCAACGCGGCTTGATCTTGCTTTTGTCGAGGGACAAGTAAGCCACTATGTTACTGATCCGGGGCCGCTACATTGGCAAGCGGTCAAGAAAATCCTCCGTTACTTGAAGGCGACGACATAGTCACGACTTGTGTTTGGAGGGGGAGCCTGGACTAACTCCTTCGAGTTGATTGGCTACTCTAACGCTGACTGGGCAGGTGATGTTGATGACCGCAAGTCAACATCAGGCTATGTTTTTGTGCTTGGTGGTGCACCGATGTCTTGGGCAAGCGGGAAGCAGGGCTGTGTGCCACTATCTAGCACTAAGGCGGAGTACATTGCGCTTGCGGAAGCCGCAAAGGAGGCGCTATGGCTGCGATGATTGCTCAAGGAGATTGGGTTGCCGCAGAAGAAGCCGGCGGCGCTCAACGTTGACAACATGAGTGCCATCACCCTGATCAAGAACCCTATGCTACACCGGAGGACCAAGCACATCGAGATCCAGCATCACTTTGCACGAGACCTCATTGCAAAGGGTGATGTGGTGCTTGTGCACTGCGGCATTAAGCACATGTTTGCAGATGCCATGACAAAGGCGCAACCCAAGGACAGGCAAAATGCTACTTGCATGGAGCTCGGTCTTTCCCAAGCCTCTTGAGTTAAAGGTTATGTATGAACAACTTCCATAGGTGATGTGCAAGGGGGAGATTGTTGGAGAGATGCTCCTCACCATGGTACGAGTGACTCCAAAAAGGAACACCAAAAAGACAAGCCCAAGTGGCTTAGTGGTTAATGGTGTCCACCTCTAAAGGCAGGGGTTCAAGTCCCATAAGATCACTTTCTGCCCTGCCTCAAGGGAGGTGGAAAACAAATGCCGGGAGACTAGCTCAACCTCTAGAAAGGTTTTCGAAGCTCATGTGAGGGTCGAAGAAGGTGGCACACCTCCTAGAAGGGGTGACTTGTTCTACAAGGCATCCAGAGCTGTCTCGGTCTTCTAGATACCTTCCCTCCTATTAGAAGCAAGATGACAAATGTAGGAAGGGGTAGAAGCTTCTAGAGGATGGCCGGATGCCTTCCTAAGTGGGGAGAAGGACATCCTACCCAGGGCCACTCTAGAAGCCATTGAATCTCCTAAGAGGCTTCAAATCTGGCATGCTTTGGTGTTCTGGAAAGCTAAGATCAGTGGCTATAAAATACAACTGCTTGTGAGCCTTGATTAAGTGTTTCTTCTCAATCAATTCAGGCCAAAACCATTGCCTCACTCTCTGACCAGTTTTCAGCCATCCTTGGAACCAGTTGCCTCCATAGTTTCAATCTCTCCAAAAACAGTTGGTGGTGTGAACAGGCAACTGCTAGGGACCCTCCAGGGTGCACACTCACCCTCGGGCCAACACGCTTTCTCTCTCTCTCTCTCTCTCTCTCTCTCTCTCTCTCTCTCTCTCTCTCTCTGGAGATGACAACGTGGAAGGCTCAGGAGAAAAAAGAGCACTTGATGTGCAACTGAGAGCACTTGTTGTGCCCTACATGAGGGCACGGAGTGCCACCCTCTGGCATCAACTCCGCTCGTCCCTTGGATTGAGCCCTTTGTCCATCCAGAGGGCTTGCTCCTGAGCTTTTTCTCTGAAGACTTGGTGATGGTCGCCTTACGGGATGCACCGTGGGGTTCAGGCGGAGGTCCAGAGGAACACACATGTCACATGATGCTTGACCTCATCGTGGAAAGTCCAGGACAAGTTGGTGACTTTGTTTGGATATCCACAATGCAGTTCATGAGTTCGATGTAACAGTATGTTCGAGGCAGTCCTTGAGAGGAGTCTCGACTCTTGTATTCCCTTTCTGTGTCAATACTAGGTATCTCCAAGGAAGCTCCTTTTCTTTGGGGTGAGCGCACTGGCTGTCCTGGAGAGTCGGTGTGGTAGGGGGACCCTCTGGGGCAAAACATTTTGAAATTGATTCTTTTTCCGGTCCTGGGGGCTGGAGTGGCGGCGCTGCAGATTTGGGGTGGTGCAGTTTTGGCACATGTTGGTACCTTCCAGGATAACAACGCAATGTGTGCGGGGTCAAATTTCCTTGCCAAGTGCTTTAGTGCCATGCTCCACTTTGCGAGAAGACAAGGGTCACCAATCGAGCCAAAGAAGTGTCTGCTGTGGCTAAGGACGATGGGGGCCATTCCTCACCTGTTGACAGGGACTCCATCGGCCCCAAACGGAGCGGTGCTCTTGGGATTCCCAGCTGAGTCTGAGGGTTTCTAGAAGGGATGGTGAGTGGTTGCTTGAGCAGACTCAGGAGCTACAAGTGATGCTACAATTGGAGGATCCCCAGAAAGCCATGACAATGCTTTGCCTGTCCATCGTGCCTCAGGCCATCTTTTTGGTTCGCGCACTGCCTCTTGATCCGGAGTGGGTGAGGGACCTGTGCGGATTTGACTCTACTATGTGGAGTGCTCTGTTGGGAATCCTAGGTCTGGTGGAGGGCCCGGCAAGGTCCTAGGAAGGGGCCTTGCAAAGGCTAGCGAGGCTGCAGGCGCAGTTGTCGTTCATCGAGGGTGGGATGGAACTCTTTGCAGCTGAGCCGAGGCCACACTTGGCTTACGCATGCTCTTCAGAAGCCTTCTGCAATCTCCCGTTGCGCTCTTTGGCTGCTTTCTCCCACGGGCGAGGTAGATGGAGTTGTTGTGTTCTCTCTGGGAGAAGGCAGTGGAGGAGCTGCCAGCGTCCTTCGTTGCCAGCCTCCCCTCATTGGAGGCACCGAGAAAGAGCTCGGGGCAAGACCTTTCTTGGAGACTCTGCCAGTCTTTCTTTGACATCAAGCCCCTTCAGTGGTTGAAGAGGGTGGAAACAACGGGCAGTGCAATTTTCTGGTTCGGGGTCCGGGGTCAGGGGTCAGGAGGACCACTGGAGAACCCCAGGTGTGGTCCAACCTTGTATGATAGGGCTCGTGGGTGGGCACAGTTGTGATGGCTCCCTCATGGCTCATGGGTTGTGAACCCATGGTGTCTTTCATCTTACACTGTCAAAACGTGTCAGCGCTACGACCGTCACTTGTTTTGGAAGCAAACGATTCGTCTCCAACTACTTCCTCAAGGACTCAACTGTAGTGGAGTGATCAACCTCAACCTTCTGTCATCGGACCATTGATGGGGCAGACCTTTGGCTTAGGGTGTACCAATGTTGCTGGGCTGCTCAAACGCTGTCAGAAAGCAGTCGAAGCCTTTTTTTTTTCTTCTTTTTTTTTTTTTTTTTTTTGTTGCAATGGGGCTTGTTGATTAATATGAAGGAACCTGCAAATGCCGCCCCAGACCGGCACATCTACGGGGTATGATAACATGCAAAAGCCGCCACCCACGGCACAAGAAAGACAAGGAAACAAGCGTCAAGGACAGAGGAGACTCTCCTCGCCGTCCAACGGCACAGTGTAGCAAAGGTCAGACAGCGTAACAGGGCCAAGGGGCCACGGCCGCGGTAGCTCAACAGGTTTGATACTGCCCACCGCCGGGTCCAGTCCGCCACGCCACAAGCCGAAGTCGCGGAGCACATGACACTGCTGCCGTATCCCAGCAACGGACAGCCGCTGCGCGAACAAGGACACCGCCCGCGCCAACCACCCCGGCTGGTCAGCCTCGCTGCGCCTGCCCCGACCCTTCTCGAGGCACAACGCCGCCAAGCGCCGGATGAAGCGCCAAGAATCCGGGCCAAGACCGCCGAAGGTCTCCCAAGCCACCGTGCGCAGCCGGTACCCCGGCAGCTGC
>SZWC01005199.1:147345-157726 GCA_023375785.1 Penium margaritaceum
ACCACCCCGGCTGGTCAGCCTCGCTGCGCCTGCCCCGACCCTTCTCGAGGCACAACGCCGCCAAGCGCCGGATGAAGCGCCAAGAATCCGGGCCAAGACCGCCGAAGGTCTCCCAAGCCACCGTGCGCAGCCGGTACCCCGGCAGCTGCACAAGGGCGGCCTTATAGTGCTTCTCCTTCGCGGCCTCCGCCGCAGAAAGAGCCTGCCCCTCCTCCTTCACCTTGTCCGACTGGGCGTCCACCGTGGTAACGTCCACCACCCACGCCGTGCCCTGGGCCGAGTCGAACACAAGGACATAGCTATAGTTGTTAGGGGCGGTGATCCCGGACCACCACAGCAAGGGTCACGTACTGCATCCGAGATTTGGCATTCCAGCATTCCTCTGCCGTCTTTGTCCTGACCTCCACCCTTATCTGCACGCATCTCCATTTGCCTCTTGAATTTCCCATCAACCACCCCGGGTTCATAGCCACACAGCCCTCCTTCTGGTGATTGAGCAGCTAGTATATGCCTCCCATTTCCGCCCTGCATCTATCATTGAGCCATCACTGGTTAATTGCTGTCCCACATGTAATGTCGATCTCGCTTCATGCAGGTTCTTGCCACATATGCAACATGGCAAACCCTCAACTGGTCACTGGCTTCAACCGCGAGGAAGAGAAACCACCCAACCCAGCCCATGTGTGCTAAAACCGTGGCAACCATAGCTGTCAACGTTACTACCGGTAACGCAGTACCGCACGTTATTGTACCGCGGTACTTGAGTACCGCGGTACTCTTTTTTTTGGTGTTACCGGTGTCGTCACTAACCTAGCAAGGTACCCTTCTGTAGTACCGCGTTATTGTATCACAGTACAGTAACGCAGTCCCATCTTATGCAAGAAATGAAACTTGCTAAAATAACAGGAATGTGTTACAAAAGAGCAAGTACTTCTCTGAGAGAGAATGTCTAGAAAAAAATTGATCAGGGATGGATCGCATTGGCCTCGAATGCTTATTCTATCACCGCCGCAAGATATTTCTTCGGCTGGCAGCCCGGCGACCCTTTTTTTTGCGCACGCATATCTTTCGTTTCTCTCAACATAAACAAATAGACAAGAACAAAGAAGACTGTAAAGGGCAGGGGGGTGGGGGGAGGGGGAAGGATGGGCTTCGGCAAAACGGGCTCCACCCAAACAAAGTTTGGTTGTAGCCCGTCGACGGCTAGTCATTGTTTGACTTTGGCTGACGATAGAGTCGTGCGGACTTCCCAACCTCGCCTTTTCATGGGCCCACCAGCAACGTAGTCATGCCCGCCAGCGACTGTATCCGGCGGGCGCCTAGTTGACTATCGAGCAGGCAGTTTTCCTCTTGCATGTTTGAGATTCTTGTGAGGCTTTGTTGATGTCCCGTGACAGACGACGGGGATGCACTGCTTCCCTGTCATCCCTGAGTGGCCCGCAGGGCTTTGAGCAACCCACGGGCGCTAAATGTCTTAAAAGGGGGGGCAATGGTTTCTACTGTAACATGTCCGTTGTCTCACGTCTACTCTTTCCCCCAACGGATTGTTGTTTGTCCAATCTTTCTGGTTCATGTGGTCCATTCAGCATAATTGGTACTGAGGTACTCCAAAACTAGAGTATACTTTTTGTTTGGCAGTTAAGTTATACAGTGTACCGCGGTACGCATCCTATACCGCCGTTCTTTATGGGTAACGAAAGCAACGCGGTACAATAACCATTATCGTTACTCACCCGCCAGGAAACTAGGGTACCGAGGTACTGAGTACCGCGGTTCTCGTGTACCGCACTACTCCATACCGCGGTACCAAGTCATGCATTATTGCAGCCCTGGTGGCAACTGTCCTGCTGCAAAATGTCCCTGCCTTCTGCTTGAAGTTCTACTACCACGTGGAAAGCAATCTGTTGTGTATTGCTTGTCGAATTTGCAAGAACTCATCAGTGACCAAGTCTGTGTCTTTCGGCCACAGATACACCTTGTCCATGCGGTCGCACCGTCACAAGCATAACTGTAAACCCTCTTGTGGGCACCCAAGGAATCCGCCAACTGATGGCCGGCGGCCACAGATGGCGATTAATGCACGTACTTCTTGGATTGGCCTGCATCCCTGGGAACCTGCATGTTTCTGTTCATGCATCTGGAATTCATTTGCCAGGAGGGATACTCCAGTTAAAGCCATCTCTTCTGAGTGCCTCTAAGCAGTGTTTGAGCATGCAAGTCCTGTGGCACAGCTGCTTTTCCACCAAACTCCTGCATGTGACATCCACACCGCGTGCCTGCATACTGCGAGCTCGTGGCCAACAACATCCTGCCTGAGTGTGAGGACTGCCAATCATTTGGCATGGATAGCTGGACTGTCACAAGCAATGACACCCCATGCCATTCACAAGCCTCGCATCCTCAATGTGTGCATCAGCTTCAAAACTCAGCCTGGGATGCATGACGCTCCAGCCTTCTACCGTGTACACCACTAAGTCATCATGTCACGGGGCCTGTGGGATCATGTCTTTGCAGTGATCATGGTCAACGACCCCGTCAATGGCGCCATCCTGAAGAAACATCTGGAAATGCACTGCCTAGACATTTCAGAGGACCGTTTTGTGCGATGCTCATACCATGTCCTCAGTCTTTCTGTTGGGGACTTCATTTCCACTGTAGAAGTTGACCACTTTGTCCTCATGGTCCGCCAGATAGCTGACTTCATCAACCAGAGCCCACAGAGGGAGGCTTTCTATGTTCTTTGCAAGCTGATGCATGAGTTGGAAGAAGGGGTAATCATGTGCCGTCATGCCATGTCATAAGAGATTCAGTTCCCATGTGTGCTTTGGTTTGGTGGCTGAGCTTGAAGTGCTGAAATTTGTAAAAACGATTCAAGATCCCAATGAACTTCTACCTATGGAATGTTGCTGTTGCAGCAGAAAGACATACAGTAAAAAACGTACTCCCACCAGTTTCCAGTCTGCAGCTTCCAGAAAATGTTTGTTTGGGCAAGTCACAAGAGAATCAGCATGGATTCTTGAAAGAATTTTAGGCAATGTAATCCT
Source organism: Penium margaritaceum (assembly GCA_023375785.1). Lineage (NCBI taxonomy): Eukaryota > Viridiplantae > Streptophyta > Zygnematophyceae > Desmidiales > Peniaceae > Penium > Penium margaritaceum. Next base: position 150,390 of record SZWC01005199.1, read on the forward strand.
TGCATTTGCCTCATGTGAGTGCAGTACATGTCACTGCTCAAGAATTTGTGGCACTTCACTGTTTTGTACCTCTGCCGAGTACAAGTGAATGTCGCAGCACACTACACCGATCCATACCGCATATCGCCTATGTGATAGCAATATTCTGGTTTGGACGGGCTTCATTGGCATTGGCAAGGGTTTGGAAGCAGACGCCACAGCCAAGGAGGAACATAGCTCTCTGGAAGGAGGAACTCTTCCAGGCTGGATGAACACAATTGAAGGTTTTCAAGTGATTTGAAGCTAGAGTACAGGATTTTCCAGTTCATTCTACCTGGATCCCCCCCCCCCCCCCACCCCCCGTGCCTAACACAAGGTTTTGCAAGAAGCAGCTTGCGATAAGGCAACTGCCAACCTTTGGTCAACAATACCTGGACACAAAATCCAGAAAGAGGATATCCCCAACAGGCGGAAATGGAAATGGACACAATATTTTAACTCCATGGTGTGTGTGCCTGGTGGTAATGACAAAACTTTGGTGAGCACCAAAGAACACCCCTCAAGTGGCGCTATCACGCGTGCATTGAAGTCTGTTGGTCAGCTGTAGGGATGTTAAATGGTTTCGGATCTTGCTTCTGACCCAGTTTTGGGAAACCGATTCAATTCGAAACTGGTTACTTTCGATTTTGCTAAACCGTTTTGGCGGATCAGGAAAACCGTCCATTTCACAACCGGTTCGGTTTGGTTGTCTGCCTTCAGTTTCGAATCGAGTCAAATTGAATCGGTTAACGTTACGGTTTCGGTTCCGGTTTCAGTTTCAGCCATCGTAAAGCTGCTGAACTCGAACTGTTTGACATCAGATGGAAACAATGAATATCGTAGTCCTCCCTTCTTGCATCCCTCTCCCGCCCCCTTTCAAACACCTTTACAGGCTGAAACTTTCTCCTGCCATGCAGACCATGACAATGTAGGTTCCCTATCCCCACCACTCCCTCCCCCCTCTCCTCGATCCCCAAACCTCCCCCACGCACTCTCCGCCTGATGACTCAGGATGATGACTTATTGGGAAAAAGAACCAAAACAAATCTGGCTTTCAAGCCAAGTGAAGCAAACATTCTGATCCAGCTTTCTGACCCTTGTTTTCCCCTCTTTTGGGAGTAAATGTGCTTTCAAACAGGAATTTGGGGTGCTGGAGTGTTGCCTTTGGGTGTTGCTGTTAGTTGCAGCTTTGTTTGTGGAAGATCCGAAATAAACCGGTTGGAGTTCCGGATCGAATTGGTTCTGGCATTGGCGGTTTTGGTTTCGGTCTCAATGAAACCTGAACCGGTAGCTCCGGATCGGTGAACTGTTTCAGGTTCATTCCGGTTCTGCCGGTTTGAATCGGATCAGTTCCAGTCGGAACCGGTTTAACACCCATAGTCAGCTGCCTTGTGCAGACTGGCACCACCTACTTTAACAACAATCGTTGACGCCTACCATTATCCAGTGTGACTAGAAGCATTCACATGTCGCGCACCCAGAATGTACCATGAACTGCGCAAAACTGTGCCATTCACGTACATTTCAGCAGTGTAAACCATAAATGGCACTTCAAGCATCCGCGTACTGCATTTCTTGAAGTGGTCACTCACAGAACATGAAGGTTTTCCAGTAAGCCGATGGATGATGGAATGGTTCCAACAAGCTCATTGTCGGCAAGATTCCTGCAGCTCATTAGTGCATGTGAAATAAACAAATCATTCACCTGATCAGAAGTCCCCCAAATCAAAATGGAGCAAATTCATGGTTTGGATACAGAAGTGCGCCGTCTTCTGGTTGTGAAATGCTGCATGTGCATTGTTGAAAACTTTGGGCAGCATGATTGGTATGTTCTGCATAAAGGATGGCAGCACCAACTGCAATATTACTGCACATGCCACATAAACAAAGGTGCATGTGCGTTTACGCATGTGTATGAACTGTGTTTATACACAGTCTCATTCTCTCTCTCTCTCTCTCTCTCTCTCTCTCTCTCTCTCTCTCTCTCTCTCTCTCTGTGTGGCGATGACGTGGAAGGCTCGGGAGGAAAAAGAGCACTTGATGTGCTGTTGAGAGCACTTGTTGTGCCCTACACGAGGGCAGGGAGTGACGCCCTCTGGCGTCAACCCCGCTGGTCCCTTGGATTGAGCCCTTTGTCCATCCAGAGGGCTTGCTCTTGGGGTTGTTCTCTGAAGACTTGGTGGTGGACGCCTTGTGGGATGCACCGTGAGGTTCGGGCACAGGTCTAGAGGGTCACACCTGTCACATGTTGCTTGACCTCGTCCTGGAAACTCCAGGGAGAGCAGTCATTGGCAGCGCTGGTACAAATTACACTGGCCGGACAGCTGCCAAGAGAGGCAGCTACCTTTGTGGGGCACAGTCGTGTGATCCACATTCTGCAGGGAAGTACGGAGGAGGAGGGATTGAGACCCATGTTGCGGAGGTGTTTTTCAGGCTTGCAGGGAGGATTTTGTTGCTGCGGGACAAGGACAATGTCAAAAAGGCGTTGCAGCTCCTTTAGTTTGGGGCGGCTCTGTTTGTGCAACGGGTGCGAGAAATCTTATACACAGACCCTTTGTACTGGCTTCTCCGTTTGGATATCCACAATGCCGTTAATGAGGTCAAATACAACAGTATGTTCGACATGTCCTAAACATACTGTTTGTACTGGCTTCTCTGTTTGCACATCCACAATGCCCTGAATGAGGTCAATTGCAACAGTATGTTTGAGGCAGTCCTTAACAGGAGTCTCGGCTCTTATATCCCCTTTCTGTGTCAACACTATGCACTTCCAGGGCAGCTATCTTTCTTTGAGGTGAGCGCACTGGCTGTCCTGGAGAGCCCGTGTAGTGTGTGGTAGGGGGACCCTCTGGGGCAATTATCTTTGAATTGGTCCTTTTGGCCCATGTCGGTACCTTCCAGGATGGCAACACAATGTGTGCGGGGTCAGATTTCCTGGCCAAGTGCTTCAGTGCCATGCTCCACTTTGCGAGAAGACAGGGGTCTCTGATCTAGCAAGAAAAGTGTCTGCTGTGGCGGAGGACGATGGGGGCCATTCCTCACCTGTTGGCAGGGACTCCATCGGCCCCAAACGGAGTGGTGCTCTTGGGATTCCCAGCTGAGTCTGAGGGTTTCTAGAAGGGATGGTGAGTGGTTGCTTGAGCAGACTCAGGAGCTACAAGTGATGCTACAATTGGAGGATCCCCAGAAAGCCATGACAATGCTTTGCCTGTGTATCGTGCCTCAGGCCATCTTTTGGGTGCGCGCACTGCCTCTTGATCCGGAGTGGATGAGGGACCTGTGCGGATTCGACTCTACTTTGTGGAGTGCTCTGTTGGGAATCCTAGGTCTGGTGGAGGGCCCGGCAAGGTCCTAGGCAGGGGCCTTGCAGAGGCTGGCGAGGCTCCAGGCGCAGTTGTCGTTCATCAAGGGTGGGATGGAACTCTTTGCAGCTGAGCCGAGGCCACACTTGGCTTACGCATGCTCTTCAGAAGCCTTCTGCTATCTCCCGTTGCGCTCTTTGGCTGCTTTCTCCCACGGGCGAGGTAGATGGAGTTGTTGTGTTCTCTCTGGGAGAAGGCAGTGGAGGAGCTGCCAGCGTCTTTCGTTGCCAGCCTCCCCTCATTGAAGGCACCGAGACAGAGCTCGGGGCAAGACCTTTCTTGTGGGTGGGCACAGTTGTGATGGCTCCCTCATGGCTCGTGGGTTGTGAACCCATGGTGTCTTTCATCTTACACCGTCAAAATGTTTCAGTGCTACAAGCGTCACTCATCTTGGAAGCAAACAATACATCTCCAACTGCTTCCTCAAGGACTCAACTGTAGTGGAGTGATCAACCTCAACCTTCTGTCATCAGACCATTGATGGGGCAGACCTTTGGCTTAGGGTGTACCAATGTTGCTGGGCTACTCAAACGCTGTCAGAAAGCAGTCGAAGCTATAGTTGATAGGGGCGGTGATCCCGGACCACCACAGCAAGGGTGACGTGCTGCATCCGAGATTCGGCATTCCAGCATTCCTCTGCCGTCTTTAGCCTGACCTCCACTCTTATCTGCACGCATCTCCATTTGCCTCTTGAATTTCCCATCAACCACCCCATGGACGGTTCATAGCCACACAGCCCTCCTTCTGGTGATTGAGCAGCTAGTATATGCCTCCCATTTCCGCCCTGCATCTATCATTGAGCCATCACTGGTTAATTGCTGTCCCACATGTAATGCCGATCTCGCTTCATGCAGGTTCTTGCCACATATGCAACATGGCAAACCTCAACTGGTCACTTGCTTCAACCGTGAGGCAGAGAAACCACCCAACCCAGCCCAGGTGTGCTAAAACCGTGGCAACCAGGGCTGTCAATGATACTACCGGTAACCCAGTACCACACGTTATTGTACCGCGGTACTGGAGTACTGCGGTACTTTTCTTTTTTGGCGTTACCGGTACGGTATCGTCACTGACCTAGCAAGGTACCCTTCTGTAGTACCGCCTTATTGTACCGTGGTTCAGTAATGCGGTCGCATCTTATGGAAGAATTGAAACTTGCTACAATAACGGGAATGTGTTACAAAAGAGCAAGTACTCTTCTGAGAGAGAACGTCTAGAAACAATTTGATCATGGATGGATCCCACTGGCCTCAAATGCTTCTTCTATCACCGCCGCAAGACATTTCTTTCAACTTAAAAGTAGACGACATCAAGAAGTATTTCATAAACGTTCGAAAGAAAAAAGGGGCAAATGGGCTGCCGACAGAACTCGCTTCGGCTGGCAACCCGACGACCCTTTTCTTTTGCGCACGCGTATCTCTCGTTTCTCTCAACATAAACAAATAGACAAGAACAAAGAAGACTAAAGGGAAGAAGGGGGGGGGGGGAGGATGGACTTCGGCAAGACGGGCTCCACCCAAACAAAGTTTGGTTGTAGCCCATCGATGGCTAGTCATTGTTCGACTTTGGCCAATGTTAGAGACTTGCGGACTCCCCAACCTCGACTTTTGATGGGCCCACCAGCAGCGCAGTCATGCCCGCCGGCGACTGTATCCGGCAGGCGCCTAGTTGACAACCGAGCAGGCAGTTTTTCTCTTGCAGGTTTGAGATGCTTCTGATGCTTTGTTGATTTTGCGTGACAGACGAGGGGGATACACTGCTTCCCTGTCATCCCTGAGTGACCCGCAGAGCTTTCAGCAACCCCGGGGCGCTAAATGTCTTTTACTGTAACATGTCCGTTGTCTCACGTGTACTCTTTCTCCCAACGGATTGTTGTTTGTCCAATCTTTCTGGTTCGTGTAGTCCATTCAGCAAAACTGGTACTGAGGTACTTCAGATCTAGATTATACTTTTTGTTTGGCATTTAAGTTAAACAGTGTACCGCGGTACGCATCCTATACCACCGTTCCTTATAGGTAACGAAAGTAATGCGGTACAATAACCATTATTGTTAATCACCCGCCAGGAAACTAGGGTACCACGGTACTCGTGTACCGCACTACTCCATACCGCGGTACCAAGTCATGCGTTATTGCAGCCCTGGTGGCAACTGTCCTGCTGCAAGATGTCCCCGCCTTCTGCTTGAAGTTCTACTACCACGTGGAAAGCAATCTGTTGTGTATTGCTTGTCGAATTTGCAAGAACTCATCAGTGACCAAGTCTGTGTCTTTCGGCCACAGATACACCTTGTCCATGCGGTCGCACCGTCACAAGCATAACTGTAAACCCTCTTGTGGGCACCCAAGGAATCCGCCAACTGATGGCCGGCGGCCACAGATGGCGATTAATGCACGTACTTCTTGGATTGGCCTGCATCCCTGGGAACCTGCATGTTTCTGTTCATGCATCTGGAATTCATCTGTCAGGAAGGATACTCCACTTAAAGCCATCTCGTCTGAGTGCCTCTAAGCAGTGTTTGAGCATGCAAGTCCTGTGGCACAGCTGCTTTTCCACCAAACTCCTGCATGTGACATCCACACCGCGTGCCTGCATACTGCGAGCTCATGGCCAACAACATCCTGCCTGAGTGTGAGGACTGCCAATCATTTGGCATGGATAGCTGGACTGCCACAAGTAATGACACCCCATGCCATTCACAAGCCTCGCATCCTCAATGTGTGCATCAGCTTCAAAACTCAGCCTGGGATGCATGACGCTCCAGCCTTCTACCGTGTGCACCACTAAGTCATCATGTCACGGGGCCTGTGGGATCATGTCTATGCAGTGATCATGGTCAACGACCCCGTCAATGGCGCCATCCTGAAGAAACATCTGGAAATGCACTGCCTGGACATTTCAGAGGACCGTTTTGTGCGATGCTCATACCATGTCCTCAGTCTTTCTGTCGGGGACTTCATTTCCACTGTAGAAGTTGACCACTTTGTCCTCATGGTCCGCCACATAGCTGACTTCATCAACCAGAGCCCACAGAGGGAGGCTTCCTATGTACTTTGCAAGCTGATGCATGAGTTGGAAGAAGGGGTAATCATGTGCCGTCATGCCATGTCATGAGAGATTCAGTTCCCATGTGTGCTTTGGTTTGGTGGCTGTCAGCCACCGGAAAACCGCCGATTTCGGTTTTAACCGAAATGGAAACCGATTTTTCCGGTTCGGTTTCGGTTTAAAAAAGGGATCCAGTTTTCCCGGTTTTCCCTCGAAACCGAACCGAAACCGGTTTTGTCAGTTTTAACTGAGAAAACCGGTTCCTAACCGAAATCGGGAGTGATTGGGAAGGAAACCCCCGGTCTCAGATCCGGGGTTTCCGGTTTTGGTAGGTCAAACCGAAACCGAACCGAAACCGGAAGTCGGTTTCGGTCTGGTTTCAAACCGGTTTTTTCAACAGAAAAACCGTGAAAAACCGGAAATCGGTTAAAACCGACCCCAGCCCTAGTGGCTGAGCTTGAAATGCTGAAGTTTGTAAAAAAGATTCAAGATCCCAATGAACTTCTACCTATGGAATGTTGCTGTTGCAGCAGAAAGACATACAGTAAAAAACGTACTCCCACCTGTTTCCAGTCTGCAGCTTCCAGAGAATAAATTGTTTGGGCAGGTCACAACAGAATCAGCATGGATTCTTGAAAGAATTTTAGGCAATGTAATCCTTGCATTTGCCTCATGTGAGTGCAGTACATGACACTGCTCAAGAATTAGCGGCACTTCACTGTTTTATACCACTGATGAGAACAAGTGAATGTCGCAGCGCACTACACCGATCCGCACCGTATATCGCCTATGCGAGAGCAATATTCTGGTTTGGACGGGCTTCATTGGCATTGGCAAGGGTTTGGAAGCAGACGCCACAGCCAAGGAGGAACATAGCTCTCCGGAAGGAGGAAACTCTTCCAGGCTGGATGAACA